>JARBER010162397.1:0-16803 GCA_030265075.1 Balanus glandula
GCGTGTGCGTGTGCGTGTGCGTGTGCGTGTGCGTGTGCGTGTGCGTGTGCGTGTGCGTGTGCGTGTGCGTGCGCGTGAGCGTGCGCGTGCGCGTGCGCGTGCGCGTGCGCTTGCGTGTGCGCGTGCGTGCGTGCGTGTGCGCGTGCGTGCGTGCGTGCGTGCGTGCGTGCGTGCGTTTCGTGCGTTTCGTGTGCGTGGGTGCGTATACTGGATTGCGATATTAGATAGCAGCCATATCTTAATCTGAATCAGAAGTGCGTTTTTTAATTCGCTCCCAGTCACCCATTATTGTAGTACAAAGTTGGATTTAATGTCATCAAATGAGCTACCAAAAGCAATGCGTCACCATTACGTACTAGAATCAACGATCGCAGTTTTGTACAGCAACTGTTAGCATATTACATTTTTAGATAAAGTCTTCTGTCAAAAAAAAATAATGTAAAAAAACATATAGCCTATAAGGCCGGATTTATATAAAGTAATTCGCAGAAAACAAACATTGACATCAAAGTCTTTTGGATAGGCGCTGACGGAATTATTGATAATCAACGTTGACGATTTATATTGTAGCATAGATTTTCCTCTTGCGTGGTTTTTGCTACCATATATTGTTTCTTTTACAAATTCAGCTGCTTATTAGAAATACGAAAAAATATTTACTGCGCCGATTGTTTCATTTCATGGTAATCGATTGAGTTTTAATAGACCCAGTAGTCGATTGAGGTTTAATCTATTTTATATATATATATATATATATATATATATATATATATATATAGTGATGGTACAAAATCGTAGGTACTTTCGTTATTGGTCCTTAGCACTTGACTAAGCATGAATTACCTTTAGTGACAGAGTGTATTAGTAATCGATTGGTTTTAATTGGTTTTAATCGATTGGTTACGCAAGTGGTAATCGATTGAGTTTTAATAGATCTAGTAATTGATTGAGGTTTAATCTA
This sequence comes from Balanus glandula, assembly GCA_030265075.1. Lineage (NCBI taxonomy): Eukaryota > Metazoa > Arthropoda > Thecostraca > Balanomorpha > Balanidae > Balanus > Balanus glandula. Next base: position 962 of record JARBER010162397.1, read on the forward strand.
TTTTTTTAGCAGATATAAGCTTTAATATTTAATAATAAAAGATGTGAAGCTTAAGCTGGAAATAAATGTAGAGTGACTTGCTCAAGCTACATATTTATATGACCTTAGCATTCTAGACCTGATGTTTGGTAAATAATTTAAATTGTTCTCTCAAAATTAATATGATATACAAGACAACATATTTTGCATAGCATCCATTTTAAGTAACCAGTGCTTCTTGGACTGAGAACGACAAAATATACATGAATACAGTTTACTAACTGATGGTATATTTCATTGTATGCATGGTTCAGGATACGTGATACTAACATAATCTTATCCAGTATGACAAATATTCCGTCCATCTCCATCTCTTCAGTGCACGTCATGTGGCCTATCTCGCCTCCTCGGGAGCTTATTCTTCTGACATGGGTGGGTGTGGCTTTCCTGTCGTCCCCATGGCGACGGGGATAATAGAGGGGATAATAAAAGTACTTCGTAGCCCGGAGACCAGTTTACCGACTATAATGAGCACTCTGCCAGGAGAGCGTCAGCGAGACTGACCATTTGGCTGGGCTTTGGACCGCTTCTGTAAAATGGACCGTGGCTGTAAAACCCGCCAGGGCACAATCGGGCGTGGAGCGCGGTCCGGCACGCCTTAAATTATTTTAGCGACTCTTTGAAAACCAAGCAAAACATGACTATTCTGAAGCTAGCTTAAGTTGTTCATAGCTTGCGAATCTGAAAGTTGTTTGGCTCTGTACTAAACTGGATTTGCGTGACACAGCTTCAAACACGGATATTTTGACAGGCAGCATCACTGGCCGGCAATGGCGTAAAACAAGGCGTATGTTCAAAGTTGTATGATATGTTGGATATGCATTCCAGATCAATTACTCCAATTTATTTTCAATGATATTGATAAACCCTTCAGATAACTTAGTAAAAACTGACTATTGAACATTTATTCACATACTGTTATCACGTTCTGATGCAGATGTCAAAATGTCATCATAGTATTTCATCAGACAAGTTGAACAAAGAAAACATGAAATTGTCTTATGCATGCTAAGTTGGTTTTTGGAAGCAAGGCTTTCGTCAAGTCATGCTCAATCAGACTGCGACTCATTTTATTGCAACTTTTTGCACATGTGCCAGAAAATCACATTTTATTCTTAAGCCATTGTGCTCCGGCCGATGCAGTCCCACCAGCACCTCAGTTTCAGTATCTACATAGTACCTACATGGCACATACGCAAGCTTTTTGTATCCAATGCATGTGTATACAATATAGATGGGTGAATGCACTTTCTATTTAACCCTATTAGTGACAGGCTCCTGGAGAAACCCCTATTAGTAGCAGTGCGGGTGGGGCACCGGTTCCGACTTATATACTTTGGGAGGGCTTCAGCCCCTCCAATGTCGAGTTCAGCGCCTCCAATGTCGAGTTCAGCCCTTCCAATGGTGTTCTCGGCCCTGCCAGTGGTGCTCTCGGCCCGTAATGCCTCCTGCCCTGATACCTATTACTTGATATATTCATATGTACAATGTACCTATAGGAATTATCAGTCACAAACAAGCATCGGCCTAAACATGATACACAAACAGATAGCACACACTATCTACATGATATAGGTAGAACCAAGATTACTTTACTAAAAGCTAGCTGCTATAAGCTATGCGGTGCAGCATGCGGCGTTTATTAGCGCAGTAGTCGCCGCTTATAACGCGTCGACCTTGGGATCGATCATTTTTGGACGGTATAACTTAAGTTCCTATTAGCCGTTTTCACGATGCATTTTTATTTTTTGGTAACTTATTATGTACCAGTCGTAAGGAACCGGTTTTTTAATGTTACAAAAAGTTTTAAAACCTGTTGCTATACAAGTCTTACAATGTACATTCTCAGAAATCGATTGCTTATTTAGGTGATATTGACCGTTTTCACAACGCCTTTGTATTTTATTGGTATCAAGTCGTGAAGTAGGTAATATAATCCTGGAGTCCTAATGAAAAGTGCATGAAATACACTTAATTGCTATGGTTCCTTGATTACTCCGAAAAAAAACGTTTCTGATTACTCAAAGATCGTTTCGGATGTGAACTTGAAGTCAAGGCACGTGCTTATCTTTAATTTGCTGTATCTATGGATGGTGAAGTTTTATGATGAAAGGCGGTCAAAGATGCATGTGAAAAGTAACTATATTGAAAAATACATCGTGAATCATTCATTTTTGGAAGCAGATCAAAGGCAAAACTACATGACGTTGAGTGCTTCGCCATTATATGATATTGAACACAAGCTGAATGCTATGTATTTATACCTGCCGCTGGCATTACAACCTCTATGTTTTACTTAAGTGTTCTTGTGCTGGCCAATGTGCTGGCATCTGTGAGAAAAGTCACATACATTGGAGTTCTCCAAGAATAGCCATGAAAACATAATTCAATAATAAGCTTGAATAAACACAGAGACCTTTTCCACGGAGCGACCCGCATGATGCGTTTCGGTGCGCCTGTCCTAGCCAGACAACACTAACTTCCTGGAGCGGGTCTGAAGGATATCAGCGTTTTTTTTCTAAAACGGTTCGTTTAGTTGTTTATTTATGGCGAATATTCTCGGAAATAAAGATAACGGAAGCGATGTCAAGAACTGCTAACTACAGTATACGCCTGTTGATTGATATTTGATGTTTTACCGCTGCTTATTATTGCACGTCATTGGCCCCATCCACTCAGGCGTGGCTATAACAAAGCCAGAGTCATACGATAAAACAAGGTATGTATGTATATATACGGTATCACATAAACACGCATGGATACAAACATTCTCGCATACACAAACACGGATACACTCTTGCACGAACGAGTTGTCTCCAAGCAGGCGCTGTTATCGGTCCGTCATCTGCTGTTGCCGTAAATGTTTGCGCGACTCCTTTTTTTAACTGACGCGGTCCATCCCGCGGCTGTTTTGAGGTAAACCGTTGAAAGCGGCCACAATAGAGTAAAGGAATCACCTCCTCTCAGATTCCTTTATTCTATTTCGATCAGATGCTGGGATGACAGAATGACATGAATCATGTCATCCTGTCGTGTGGTGCGCTGATGGACATGGCGTCTATGTATTATATACAAAATTATGAAAAGAGTGGCCTTGGCGGAGAAATGGCCAGTACGCGTTTTAACAATGTCAGCGCATGGTAAATGTACAGGTTGTGGGCAGTGAGCCACTCAAGATCACGTAAAACATCGCCAACATGGCCAAATTTCCGACCCCCCGTAATCACTGCTGCCGTAAAGTTAAGAACTTCACAAGGTTGAGGCGATGCTTTACCATTAGCGCTAAATGTGCTCACTATAAGTGAAACGTGTGGACTGTGACGTGACGTGACGTGACGTGACGTGACGTGACGTGACGTGACGTGACGTGACGTGACGTGACGTGACGTGACGTAACGTGATGTAAGCGTAACGCCGCGTTTCGTGACGGCAGCAGCGTATACGCCATTCATAGCGCCCACCGTTGTAGCTTCCAGCAGCTTATAACTCCCAATTTCTTCCGGTACGGATTCTTCTGTACAAAAGTATGGCTTATAACGCCCACACTTCGGTTATAACACCCAGTTTATTGTGCGCTGCGACTTCGTGTCGCCCACTGCTGCCGACTCTACACCTGTATACAAGGTCGTAGTTTTCCGGTTTTCGCTGTGTCAGTTCCCAGCCGGAGCCGGTTCCTTTCTTTGATCACGGAGATGCAGGCGATAGTTCGTCGGCCCCGCACGGGCATTGAACAAAAAATGTTCGGAGACCAGGGGTTCGAGTCGATATCATATGACGTGCACAATTTTCTGCGTGATAAAACCTGTTGAGGCAGCTAATGGTAGATTATTATATTCCATAAGCATCGCAAGTGATAAGTGCTAAATGTCTGTTTTGGTTATTTATGTTGCTGTTTTGGTTATTTATTTTGGTTATTTAGAAACTTCGGATATGGCGCCCATCAGGTATAACTCCCAGAAATGCTCGGTCACACAGTGGACGTTACCAGTGTATTCCGAACCGTTCCAGGCACGTCTTAAAATGGACAGGCGCACGACAGCGGCCGAGCGCAGTGCGCGAATCGACACCATCCTAATCAACCTGGGCCTCGCCAAGTCGCAGCACACCCGCATCGGTGTGCCGGGACAGAAGAAAAGCCTCTCCGGCGGCGAACGGAAGAGATTGGCGTTTGCCACTGAGGTGAGTACGGTATTTTTTTTCGTATGCTTTTGTTTGGATGTTTTTCGTGATGAACTCATTGTCACCATTCCGGGTGAGGAAAAGTTACTTGTATGGATGGCTTCCCGAGGTCAGGACCTGCGCTAGGCACAGCTTGTTGCGCAAGTCTTGACCTCGCCACCCTCTCACGTCATTCGGCGTCATTTCCTGTTGGCCGACAGAATTTGAAGATGGATGTCATTACCATGACTGTTATGAGCCGTAGCTTGGTACCGTCGTCTTACTTAATTACAACTTACACATTGTTGTCGTCTAGGTTAATCAATAATGTCATTCTGAAGATTACCTATAGAGTGCCTCGTCAAGTGTGACAGCAGACTATCCTCCAATTGTGGTCATGCGTTCTCTCATCATGTGTCTCCTTGGCTGAAGACTTCCAGTCCCGTCCAGCTAGACGCGTGTAAGTCTTAGACTCGTCAAGCTGAAATTGGACTTGGACTCAGAACTTGGAAGAACTAGGACGCGTCCTCAGAACTTGGACGCGTCCAGGCTACAGTGTGACGTTAGTTGTTACTAGAAAGGATCGTCCATCAAGGACTTAGACGCCAATTTAGACGCGACTTTGACGGCTGCGGCGTTGGACGCGAATTAGACGGCAGTGGAAGTTTTCACCCCTTATGTTTGAAATAGCTGAACGTTCTCCTTTAAACACATCATGTTAAGTTAAAAGATTAATTATACTCCTTTAAGCTTCATTTAAATGACGAACTCGCTGGGGAGCTGCTTGAGCAGCGAATGACGAAGCTGCCGTCGCTGGCAGATTCTCACCGATCCTCACGTGCTGTTCTGCGACGAGCCCACCACCGGACTCGACTCTTACAACGCCGAGCGCATCATCTCCACACTGAAGGAGATGGCCTACCACGGCAAGACGATCCTGTGCACCATCCACCAGCCGAGCTCCAGCCTCTTCACCATGTTTGATCAGCTCATGTTCCTCTCCGAGGGGCGGCTCGCTTACATGGGCTCCGCCGCCAACGCCGCCAAGTTTTTCTCTAGGTGGGTTGGAACTTGGAAGCTTGCTTTGTGGTGTTTTACTCGCGTGTTGACGGTAGCCTCATCAGGAACTCGCATGGTTCGATCGACATTCCATCGCCGATCCTGGATCGGTGACCCTAATCTTGTGTCGCGAATGTACCGAGTGCTGCTCCCAGATACGTGCCGAGCCCGCCAAGGCGATGATTTCATGACATCCGTAGGATTATGTTTAACAACAGACTGATGAGCTAGTTGTCTTTGATCGACACATGTCAGAAGAAAAACTTGTAACGGGAACAATAGGAAACTTGACCTTGAACTGACCGCTATTCATCAGCTTGAACATGGTGTGTCCGGCCACTTACAACGCAGCCGACTTCTACATCCACTCCCTGGCGGTGGTGCCGGGGCAAGAGTCGAGGTGTCGCGAGAGAATCAAGACAGTCTGCGACAACTTCAGCGTGTCCTCCTACGCCAAAGACATGGCCGTCACCGCACAGTACCACGAGAATGCGGCGCTATGCCTCATACAGTCACAGCGGGTTAGTGCTGAGACGGGCCAATTACGGCGCTGAGCTAGGTACCAGCCGTATTCCTGGAAGGCTGACAGTTTTCGTTTATCCGACTGTCTGTTCTAGTTTATGGAAGCTGGCAGTTATAGTTAATCCGACTCGCTGAGTCAGATCATTGAATATTGTCGAGTCCAACGTTTTTTTGTACGAGATTTTCGGCTAATTTGATGTTTTAATAGCGAAGTACTTACTTCACGTAATAGTGTATTTCATGCGCTTTTGATTATGTCCCTCAGGAATTGAAACTACCAAGTTTGGGACATAGTTAATGTTTTGCATGACGTTATATTTCATAGTCCGATAGTTGTATGCTTGATACTTTGCGCCAACTAAAAAAGTTACCAAGTAAAACAAACATTAGGGTTCATGAAATATATTTTGTAGAAAATTAGTATTGCCTGATGTTCTTGTTCTCTAAGTAGTACGAGCAGCTATGTATATTGTATACTTGATTGGTGCTTGATATAGTACTGATTGAATTGTATAGGTACTAAGGTGTCGTATGTTTTATTTCAGTATGACTGCCAGACATCCCGCAGCAATGCAGTGTAAGTAAATCTAGTTTTGTCTTTGTTTGGCAGTTTGCTTCTAATATGCCAGCATTTTAATGATACCTCGCCCATCCCGCGAAGCATCGTGAACCATGGTTGTCAAAGGCAGCCACGGTCAGGTAGGCTAATGACAGTCAGGGAAATTCGGGACATTTGACCTTGATGCTAATATGAGTATGTCGATTTTGTATTATTTTTTAGGAAACTGACACACATTGTGTGTTTATATTCGCCCAATCGGATACAGTGTGTTTATTAGTGGTGTCAGTTTCGGTATATATTTATCCAATATCCAAACGATGTCAGTTGTCGGTCCGATAATGTCCAAAAATAATTGTTTCTCTGAAATTTGTCCGAAAGCAGAAAGTGTTTTGCATGGAATGTAAGACATCCAGTGCATTACTACGAATATATGCATAACATAATCAAAAACTAATAAGTATAGGTATACCTACCTAATCAGTTTTACGAGAATCCATCTTTGAGCATTGAACGCCCGAAATTTTCCGAGAAGGTGCTTTTGCTTATGTCCGTCCCAATTCCGAATCGGACTTCGAACGAACCTGGATAAATGCCCACAAATTATTGTTCTGATTAACATCACAAGTGTCTAAAGCCGTATGCATGAGCCAACAGCCAACAGAAGCCTTGGTAGATAATGATCGGACATAGCCGGCGGCGAGGCAGCCGACTCGGACGGCTACTGGTCAACCTTGGTGGTATGATTCAGGGCAATGATGACCCTACCCCGCCTCGATCGCTGCTATACGGTAGCGGGTGGTGTTTTAATAACGTTTAGCACATCGTTCGACCCACTGTGCGCCGGGCGATGCTGCCAGTCGCTGTGACGTCACGGTGATTGGTGCCAGAGTAGGGCTCAAATGCCACTTAGAAGTTTCTTTTCAGTACAATTATTTTGACTACGTTATAATTTTGATTTTATTTTGTTCTTATTTTGCTATATTTTGAGCAAATTATAAGTTACTCCTGGAATCTGCGCCCGTCTAACGTCTTTCGTGTGATGTTTTCAATTTAGTAGCACGAGCTGCATTTTTCTTCAGTCATCAGCTCGTTTACGGCGATGTTGTCACAGCTGGTACTGATTGCTGCGTTGACAGAAGGCGAGCTCCGTGGTTCATCCAGCTATACTGGCTCACCTGGAGAGCGTTTATCGACAGCGTCCGCAACCCGACCGTTCACTGGATCCGCATCCTGCAGAAAATCGTGAGTTGGACACGCTACTGGGCTGGGCATATCAATACAGCTTTTCCTAAGCTATTGTAACGGCTTCATATCGACATATTTTAAATTCGTATTTCATATTCATGGTTTCATATTCACCAAACCCTCTTTTCCAACTCCGCTTTCGTGAGCCGGCTTCTGTAACATCCCCTTTAAATTCCGAAATGTCTTGATATCAAGCTAAAGTGGGCGAGGCTCTAGTTCTGACCTCGCAGGCCCTCAGGGCACCCTCTGACCTACACACAACACCCGCAGGGTATCGGTCTGATGGTGGGACTCTGCTACTCGAACCTCCACTACGACCAGCTGGGGGTGCAGAACCTGCAGGGTCTCATGTTCCTGCTGGTCACCGAGAACACCTTCCCGGCCATGTACGGCGTGTTGTCGCTCTTCCCCCAGGTGAGTCCCGTGCTGTCACTCTTCCCCAGGTGAATCTCGTGCTGTCGCTCTTTCCCCAGGTGAGTCCCGTGCTGTCGCTCTTCCTCAGGTGAGTCTCGTGCTGTCGCTCTTCCCCAGGTGAGTCTCGCACTGTCGCTCTTTCCCCAGGTGAGTCTCGCACTGTCGCTCTTTCCCCAGGTGAGTCTCGTGCTGTCGCTCTTCCCCCAGGTGAGTCCCGTGCTGTCGCTCCTCCCCAGGTGAGTCTCGTGTTGTCGCTCTTTCCCATGTGAGTCTCGTGTTGGCTCTCTTCCCCAGGTGGGTGTGGGGGGGGGGGGGGGGGGGGGGGGGGCGGGGGTGTTTGCTCTCTTCCCCCGGTGAGTCTCGCCCCCCCCCCCCTCCCCAACACCTCATCGTAAACACACGCGCAGCACGAGACGAAGTTTACGCGCTCGGCTGGGGGCTACTCCCACGCGGCGGCTTGAGAAAGATCTCACCAGATAACATACCAGTCACTGACCCGAGATGAGGTATAGTAAATGCGCTTTGTGTTATCTACGTTTCCTTCCTGATTGACGGGTTTGGATAGGTGCATTATGGTGGCGCACGCATTCTGATCGATTGACCGTCTTAAATGCACTGGCTAATTGCTTCCGTTCGTGCATACGCTTATCTACAGATACAGATACAGATACAGATGTATTCGAATAAGATCCATACAAATCATGGCTTTTCACTCACAGATCTAGGAATTTGGAATTTCACTCCGTGTGTGGTTGACGTCGACCCGGACTTGCTCTTTGATGAAAACCCTCCGTAGATTCGTAGCTAGCGAGGCTAATACAATATGATGGATGATACACTTGGCTGGTATATCAAAACAGATTACTGAGGCGTCAGAATAGTGTGGCGTCTGTGCCGCTCCCCACCGCCGCGCAGTCAGCAGATGGACTGCTGGGAACGACTGACCCCGGCTGACGAGGGCTGACGAGACTGAGCTGCTGCTCACGAGACAGCAGACGGCTGACGAGACTAGGCCATAGTCCAGTTTTGTTTCTCTCAGAAGAACAGTTCCGGCATTTGTGTGTCTGTACCTGGTCAGCAGAAGCGATTTTTTTTTTTAAAGATGACCATGACGCCATTAGCTTATCTACATCGTGTACGGGGTCATATGTGTCAGTAAAAAATAACGACAGCAATATTTTTAACACCAATAACTCGATAATAGTCATTATTTATGGCATACAGGGTATATTGAGCCGGGTATACCGAACGACACCCGCTGTCAATTGGTGCCCTCCAACTCTTTTTTCCCTCCCGCATGCCGCGTCAATCCCCGACCGCGATCGCTGGTCTTTGCTGACGTCACGCTGACGTCACGGCGCGCCGGACGCCGCGCCGGCGAGGCGGCTGGTGACCCTGTCCTATTATACGGCCCTGCGTGCGACAGATGTCAATGCTTTTCGTTCGCGCGTTCGCCGTTTTTTTCTGCAACACTTATCGCCTCTATCACCACTAAAATACTGCAAGACAAAGGTCATGCATTGATATAACATAAAAACGGGTCCACAATATTGGCTAGTGAAAGTGTTTCATTGGAAGATATGGTATGAACGTCTTAAAAACTATGTTTCATCATTTAATATTCTGCGCATGTATCCGAGAAAAATATATGTCAGGTACGGACGTTTGCGCGTTCACGACGTTTTTCGCCTTTGCGAAAACAGATGGATGCCATTGCCGGCCCTGAAAGTGAAGCGCCCCTTTTTGGTGTTTGCCTGCACGCACGTTTAGCGTGCAGTCGCTAAGCTCCTTTTGCATGTTCACGTTTAGCTCCTTCGAAAGTCCTCCTACGCTTAGCTCCCGCTTAGCGACATGACTCCGGTCACCCAGCGCCGACCGAGCCTCGCCGGTCACGTGACCGGCTAGAGACGAGTCATGTAACCGGTCACTTAGCTGACCAGAGACGTGATTACTACCACATATAGAATCAGATATTATACCAACAGGCAACAACTACACCTTTTCTTAAACTGCGCACCGTAGGAGGGATGATTTCTGAACCCCCCCCCCCCGTCGGTTTTTCGCAGATAGTGAAAAAATGGCGGCGCGCAGCGCCATCCAGTTTTCGCACACCTGTTAGTACATCAATTCCGCACACGTTAAGACAAAATAATATCGGGTCATCTTAGGTCAGGTCACCATACCAGGTCAAGTGACCCTACCTCCAAAAAAAGTTTGAAGTTCTGATATTATTCTAATATTAGTCTAATTACTTCTTGATCATGTTATTATAGGCTATTATTGATGATTCAAGTGTAAATTTTGTTCCGTGACCCCTATGGGATCATTTGAGGTCATCAGAGGTCACCATAACTCATTTGGCAACAACTCGCGACCTTATTGAGATAGAGCAGTTAAACTGACACCAATGTGTTTGTCTTGTCAATAAACATCTCACAATATGCAGCATGATCTACATTGGTCACCATTTGATTTTGACCTGAGGTCAAATTTTCCAGTTAACCTGACGAAGTCCAAAAGTATATCACTTGAAGTGCCTCGAAGAGAAAAGCACAATGGCGCAAACAGTATTCCTGTATCTCTTGTAGGTAAAAAGTTGTTATCAAACAACTGTTTTACAGAAATGTTGGATTTTATGACTTATGTAGCCTAAAATATTGATCTGAGGTCAAATCTGATGACATGTTGTGGATTGCAAATTTTAATAGCTGGCGACTGATTTGTTTCCGTTTCTGTTTTGTTAGCATAGCTGTCAAAATATATGGAAATTTCTAGACCAAGGTCCTAAAGCAGATGAAAAGAAAAACTGGACCTTTGATGACCTCTGGTGACCTCAATTTTGACCTGATTTAAAAAATGACTAATACACTTTCGTTATAACTTATATCAAGCTATGTAATGCTGTTTTTTGCTTGTCGCTACGTAGTGTAGTTTTAGAGATCTCGGGGGGGGGGGTTATCAACTATGGTTTCTGAGCCAGGCGAAGCCTCAATGCCTATTGATGTCGTATGACGTCACGTGGAATATAAAAATAAGCAAACTTCTTTCTCTTCAGATCGATATTCACATTCCTAGGTGTATGGTTCGAACTAAACCATATTCGTAGCTATGATACTGCGCAGATCAAGATGCATATTATCAAGCATTGTACTGCATACTATGCAAATATGACTACGCGAGCACTGAACAGCTCCTTTTAAAGACCGTGAGGTATCTGCCGCCGGCGACATGCTCTACCTATATCTGGCTGCCGCAATGCCGCGTCCTCCTATAGCACTCCGATGCTGCGTTCCCGTTGGAGTGGTCGATTTCTTCTATGATTATTCACCCTGGAGTGCCCGGAGATAATTTCTCCGCGATGATTATTATCTGGAACTTCGAAGTGGGCAGTGGACATGCCATGATTATGAAATGGAACTCAGAGATGGGCATGCCTTTTACCAAATTGTATCTTAAGGCCGCAGTATCTGATTGCTGGCGTCTCACGTGTCGGCTCAAATTATAGCGCATGCGCGCCGCTAAATTTCGGAGAAACTGTCGGCGTAGCGCAGTCGTGGATGTGCCTCCAGCGGAACCGCAGCGCCGGAGACTAATGAAGCATGCGGCATCGCGTCAGCCTCATACGGATGGGATGCCCCCCCCCCCCCCCCCCCCATGGCCAAAAGCACTTACCTAGCGGCGAAATTGGTGGCGTGGCCCCTTCCTGAGGAAAAGTATGGCTATCGGTACGCTACGGTAAAAAGACCAGTAGAACCAATGTGTAAACGACCAATGGGATCAATTTGTGGAGGTGAAAATTATAGGTTATGATGAGCAAAACAAACATATTTTCTATAGAATTAATATCCTATGAAAAAGTATAGATAACAAACTTTCCATTATAATAGCACGCGTCCTGGAGGGCCTTTGCTAATTACACGCCCTAGACGGAGCGGATTTCTCCTCCCCCCCCCCCCTATCGATCTCGAAAACCACGAGGCAAGCGGAAAACGGTGTTAGAGAGTAAGTACAAGGTCTTTCGAAAATATTTCAGTATTTTTTTAGGTCAGGTATACATTAAGGTCATCATACGTCATCAAGGGTCAAATTTTTTAGCTTAAAGACATTGCTCCATAAATTACCATACATCTCGTAACCTATGTTAGCTGGAGACAAACGAAAAAAAACGATCGTCAACCATTTAAATTTGTTATCGCGGATGCCTCTTCAAATTTCACTTAAGGTTAGTAATTTAGGCTCAGTAATATTCATTTATGCTCAAAAATTATGACCTCAGGTCATACAAGTAAATTTTTTTTGTTTTTTTTGCTACATGTTTTTGGCAAATAACTTAGCTTAGTAATGTAGCTAACGCAATAATGTTTACGCAGTCGTGTTGTTCTCGTTATGGCACGTCGGATGGTATTCGCGTTTTCTTCTACTGTCAACTTTTCAAAATTTTACCTCAGGTCAGATGTATCTCTTTATCTACATGAGCCACAAAGGCATAAAAGAACTCGTGTGATGCCTTGCAGTTCCGCCTTGCGCTCGCGTATGCGTGTTTCCATTCCTTATCTGGTCTTTGCGTAATATATGCGTTGACATTTACAGCTAGTGTTCTGTTTACCACGTTTACAGCTAGGTTTCTGTTTACCACGTTAACAGCTAGGGTTCTGTTTACCACGCTCTTTTGTTCGTCCTTTTCTTGCATTTCAGCATCGCCCACAATGCCTGTCCTCCAGTGGTTGACAGAAACGTACTGAAGAGCCTCTGCACTAGTTCCCAAAGCGCTGAATGTGGAACAATGACTGACGGTTTCCTTGAGTGAGGCTGATGGTCATATTCCCTTGTTCACAAAATCACAAGTCACTTGTTGAAAAGTCGCAGCCCATCTCAAGGAAAAAGTCAGTCATTGCCGCCGCATACCGCGTGTGACCCGACGGGTGGAGAACCCGTCGAGACGAGGCCAGAGGAAGCAGCGACCAGCCCCCGTCTACCAATCCCAGGGTCCCTTCGTCGTGACGTCACCCTGGGAGCATATTTGCCTTTACCCCGTTCGATCACGTGTTAAAAGCACCAACTTGACCGAAGGATGACGACATAAGTTTAACACATATACCAGAAACCAGCTATTCTCCGGATTCATCTATTCTTGTTTGGTGAATTGCATCTGATTTGTCATTAAATATGCGTATAAATATAAATTTTATGAGGTTTAATTGAAGACTGTACAACGAAGGTACAACGAAGCTTGTTATTAAACAAAGTAGAACAAGATTACGACAATGATTTTTCAGTAGACGTGTAGTGGCACATTGGAATGTTTTACCAGCGGATGTAACTGGCACAGCAACTTTAGTTTCTTTCAAAAATATGTTAGATAAACATTTTGCACAAAAGGGTTTAGTTTACAAATATGCATGGGATTAAGCTTCCATCTAGATATGTGCAAAACCCAGGGAAATTTACATCGTTCTACAGACTGTCTATAGTAAAGGGGTGTATAGCTCAAATAGATGACGTGCATGTAAAGCTATGCATTGCATAAGCGATGTATGTGCCTATGTGTAATATGGGCGATGTGAAATAGGTATGTTTTACTGTGCATTCTAATTGTAGTATGATGCAACCTTGTATGGGCCCCTGTGGCTCTTTGTTGTACTTATCATTTATGTATTTATGTATATAAGCCCTGGACGAACTAAATTCGTTTTTCGCATCTGTTCCTGCTATTGTCCTTGTATCGTTATTTGCTTTATTTGCAGATATTTCGTGGCGAAAATCTTACAGTTCCAGTTCCACAAGGCGCTGTGTCAGGCAGCCGGAGAATATGACCCGCAGGACCCGAGCAAGCCTCTGCACCAGTGTGACATCCACAACAGCAAACAGGCTGGACAACTACTGGGGTAAGATGGAGCACCGAATAATCGACATGGGATCCAGGGCCCATTTTCACGCCAGCATATGCATGCGTACCTACTAAACTTAACTTGAGTCGTGGAGGGATTCGGGGGTCAAGGATGATTGTGAGGATGATGAATGTTGATAGCGTAAAGATCAGTTTGATTTTCTTTTATTGTTTAAGTGTGTGGCAACATAGCAGGTACATTTGATAGCGTTTCCTCTACATGACCTGTGTGACACAGCTGTGTCCTAAAGGGACATTCTCACCTTTTTTAAAGTTGTCAAATATAATATGTAAAATTATGCAAAAATATTGAATGAATGCTGCTGATCACGACTGTCACATTTATTCCAGCTAAAAAAAACATTCCGATTTCTACAAATCAAAGTTATATTACATGGTCTGCTGACCGCATACCAAAGATAAACCGAGGAATTATACACATGGACCTTTTTTACAGATATCATATTTAAACTCGAATATCTTTTTTATTAGACCGTTGTGGATTTGTTACTTGTACTTTACTTATTTGCAAAGCCCAGCAATCAAAATGTCTAACTCAACTCAAGCCTAGCGTTAAGGTGGGAATGTCCGTTTAAGAAGCCTCATTGCTATGTCTTCATATATGCACGTAAGCACGTATACCTACAGCTGACAGCTCACTGAGCGTGGTGTTTGTGAGCAGCGCCATGCTGCGCCTGGGGTCGTCTAAGCCGTGGCCGGACGCCCTGGAGGCCATCACGGGTCAAAGGTCGATCGACGCGTCCGCCCTCCTCGAGTACTTCGCGCCGCTGGAGCGCTGGCTGCGGCAGGAGAACGCTAGGACGGGGGAGACGGTCGGCTGGCAGAGCGGTGAGTACCAAACAGAGCAATCGGAGGCGAAAACAATGTAAATATGGAAACAAACCATCTTCACTAGTGTTGAGATATACATAAAAAAACGGTATTTGTTTCATTAATACAGCCAGTGGTCTATTTGCAAGCACAGTGGCCACCGAATATTTAATTGTGGATAACCGAGGCCCAACATCAACATGACTTACGGTCGTTTGCATGCGTGTCGATTTAAATACTTTTGGCTGGGGAGGTCTTTGTGTCCTATTGTTGAGTTGTGCCATGTTATTTACCCTTGGCACTCAAGTTCTTGTCCGCTGGATTGGATGCAAACGTAGACAAAACGACTAAGCCTCTCACCCACATGGTCTGAAATCGGCAATCAGGGACAGTGGTCTAGGAATGCATTTATCCTGATGTGAAGTTCTTAGTTGTTTCATTGTTTCTTGTTATTGATTGTTTCATCCTTTATCGATATGTGAAGCCCGTATTCACAACCACGGGTAAAGGTAGTGATACAAATTTATGTATTTATTGACCTAGAGTAACCGTTCCCTATAGATAACCGCCGCCAAAGAGGCTATTCTTGGCACAGAGTCACACATGGGAAATGAGGGTTAACAGTAAAATTGGAAGCTGATTTTGCCTTGAATTTTTGCCGCATTCACAACGCATCTACAACCGAGCTAAAAGTTACCTCAAGTTAGTCTTAGATTGCATTGCATAGAGCTATTCCATATCTCGAGTATTTAGCTTTGAGTATTGGTTAAACGTATTTAACTATATTTCTGTTTCAGATGGTCCTGTCTGCATAAATACGCCGCAGAAATAGTCTCCAAACCTACGACGTTCACCGGTTGCAGCAGGAAGAACCATGAGGAGCTACTTTCACGTTTGCCTTGAAAGCTACTAAAATACACACCACTTACATATTGTACAATTATTTGTGCTGCAAGGTCTCTATAGAAAAATGTTTGTAGCACTACTTGGTTTTGCAGAAATCAGCAGAAGGTAGCACACAGCACGATTAGTTGTTAGTTATTGCAGCCGTTTTATCAATGATTGGATTCATGAGCTCCGAATAAACGTGCAGGGATAATGCCTTATTTTAAATAAAATATGCCT
>JARBER010162398.1:0-10162 GCA_030265075.1 Balanus glandula
ACCCCTACCCCTCCGCTGCTTCCGCCGCCGCTGACGTCCTCTGTCGATCTTCTGTAATTGCTAAACGCAAACGAAATACACCATCAACGTGGAACTTCGGACATCCTCTACGTCAATTTTACCTCTTCTATGTACGGATGAAGCAATCGCGTCGATTTTATTTCTCGATATATAGCGAATTTAGTGACATCACGACACACGAGTGTGACACAATCAGCTACTCTTGAACAGACCTTACAAATGCCATATTTCTATCAATATGAAATCAAAAGATAGACAATGGCAAGTACTACAACATAGCAATGCCATTTTTTAAACGTTGGTTTTGCTCCACTGTCGGCAGATATCAGAGTAGATGGTGCGGTCCGCGTAATTGCCTAGAGACGGAGAGCAGGGGGTTTGTAGCGTGTAGCTCCCCTGTGTGGAGGTGTCAGGAGGGGTCTTAGGGACGGGAAGTGGAGCGGTACTGACGTGTGGCGCCCTCTCTCTGCAGGTGTCAGAGAGGGTGTTATCTCTGCCTTAGGGAGGGGAGTGGAGGATACTGACGTGTGGCGCCCTCTCTCTGCAGGTGTCAGAGAGGGTGGTATCTCTGTCTTGAGACGGGGAGCGGAGGGTACTGACGTGTGGCGCCCCCTGTCTGTAGGCGTCAGGGGGTGTTATCTCTGTCTTGAGACGGGGAGCGGAGGGTACTGACGTGTGGCGCCCCCTGTCTCTGCAGGTGAGCGGCGGCAGCTCGGCTCTGGCTCTGCTCTCTGTCGGCTGCCCGGGCCTGGCATTTCCACCGGCCGATGTGGACCAGCTCATCTCCCAGTACTGCCTCGGCACCGGTGAGACATATACAGACCAGCAAATGAACGGCTTGGTTGTCCGCTGGCCACTCAGACCAGCAAATGAGCGACTTCGCTGCTCGCTGTATGCCTTGTAAACATGCAAAGTAGTATTCAGCATTTTACTATTTAACATATTTCACTCCTCACTAGCCATTTGATCAGTGGAAGAACGGATCGGCGTGTGACCAGCGTGTGTTGGCCGGTTCTGCGTTACAGACGCGGCGGCGCTGGAGTGGGACCGTCAGCTGGTGCGGGCGTTCCGCGCCGTGACGAGCCTGCTGGCCGGCCTGTCGCTGCTGGTGGAGACGGCTGAGGCCTCCGCTCGCTCCACAGGTCAGCTCCTATACCGACGTACCGTCCCCGCTTTATAGGGCAGTGGTATGGTGGCCTCTATCCCAAACACCTTTACCTCGGTATTCACTGATGTTTGATGCAGTGTTTCTTACACTCGTAGTCAGGTACTATACTTTATTCGGTTGAAGATGTATGTACTGTGTCCAAATTTGGTTTGTTTTGATAGAAAATGGCATCCAAATGTGAATAATAACTATTTAACTCCTTCACATTTTAGGAGTGCATTTTCCACTCTCAAATAATGCATTGAAATTGAGCGTGACATAATATCCGAAAATGCTTGTTTCAGCGAAACTATTGCTTCCATATTCATAACAAATACGTATTGTCCCATTTGATGCATATTTGTCCACCCCATGGTCTTTTTTGGCTCGAGTTTTCCACTATGACTCCCCAGCATAAATCGAATTTGAGGACGTTTCCTTAAAAATCACATAATGACTAAATAAGTGTAAAATCCCTTTAGACTGACTTGATGCGAATTCATGCCACATTCCATATACTGGCTGCGATAGCCTGACTGAGGTGCTGTTACTGCCGGCAGCTGCCCGCCGTGCATCAGTCTCGTCTCGCTCTGACGGAGTTCACGCTGAGGTAAGCTACACACTAAATTGAGTTTGAGGTTGAGTGTGTGAGTGTGCGACGGACGTGTGTGGGTGGGTGTTGTGTGTATGGTTGTATGCTTTTTATGTTTGCATGTGTGAATGCCGCTCGAGTGTCTTTTTAACATGTATCACCTTTTAACATCGACTCGACACTCAGAATGGCCATTTTATGCTGAAGAGTGTTTTAACTGTCAATTCATACATACATGTATAAATACTTAGTCGCAGCAATAACTATTCGGTTCCGCATGATTAACCTGTTCTTAATCGTTGTGCTTCAGCTGACATTGTACTTGTAGCGTTTGTTGTGATGATATTGATGACAATATTGCCGAACTGACCTATAAGAGAGGAAGTGTATTGAGTCGTCAGTCAGTCAGGATTGTGGACCCGAGACCGTGATATTACCCCGACTGGAAAGTGAGCAGACGTCGCTGACGGTACTGTCCGCCGCCGCCTGGCCGCTGTCTCCTCAGCCGTGGTACCGGTCACAGCAGCGGCAGACGAGTCGCCGCCCCCGACCGGAGCCGCCCGACATCGACCGCCTGCTGTCACAGCTCAGCGGCGAGCTGCGGCAGCTCAGACCGCAGATCAGGTACAGTCACTACAGTTACAGCTCAGTCTGCAGATCAGGTACAGTCACAGCTCAGCCCGCAGATCAGGTACAGTCACTACAGTCACAGCTCAGCTCACAGATCAGGTACAGTCACCAGAAACTGGCAACATTCACAGCAAGGTCGGAGCGGCTGGTTAAGTTAGTGTACATTTCTGGCTGGTGTATCGCGTGTCTATGACATTGTTTGTCTCCGTCTATAACAGGCTACAGCTGCTGAAGACGCAGCAGCTGTACTATGTGCTGTCTCTGCAGACGTCTGACATTGTCTCTTGTCTCCGTCTGCGGCAGGTTACAGCTGCTGGAGACGCTGTACTGCGTGCTGTCTCTACAGACGTCTGACATTGTCTCTTGTCTCCGTGTGCGGCAGGTTACAGCTGCTGGAGACACTGTACTGCGTGCTGTCTCTGCGGGCGTCTGA
Organism: Balanus glandula; assembly: GCA_030265075.1. NCBI lineage: Eukaryota > Metazoa > Arthropoda > Thecostraca > Balanomorpha > Balanidae > Balanus > Balanus glandula. Next base: position 2,824 of record JARBER010162398.1, read on the forward strand.
TGTGGACCGGTCGGACGCGGATGACCAGGCCGGTCCGGTCAGTCCCGGGGAGGGAGCGGCGCTGCCCGGCGGTCCCAGCCCTCCCGCTGCCGGGACGCGCCTTCTGCTCACCGGCCCGGCGCAGATGGCGCTGACGTCGCTACTGAAGGAACACCTGGCCGAACTGCCGGCGGAACGCGACAACCCGGAGCTGGGCTGCAGGCGGGACCGGTCAGTGGGGCTGGGGTGCAGACGGGACCGGTCAGTGGGGCTGCAGGCGGGACCGGTCAGTGGGGCTGGGCTGGGGTGCAGGCGGGACCGGTCAGTGGAACTGAGCGGCCGGTCACCAATCCCATTCTGGTTCCTCACTGGTGCACCGTATTAAATAGGTACTGGTGTCTAACTTGATACACGGTGTCAGTGTGGCGATCTAAGTGTATGTGTGTTAGATTTGTCACATTTCCCGTTGTTGTCCTTTCGATTTTCCCTTTCAAGGTGAGCAAAGGTATTACCATAATTTTAACTTAACGGTTGTTATATTTTAACCCGTGTATTATGCAAATGGCATCCATATATTGACGATATTGTAAACGAATGTTATGTATGCCTGGATCTAGACTTCTTCGACATGTGTTTGTTTTCTTCTCTTCGACCTCAGTTTTCTGTGTCAGAATGTCACCCTCTGCCCGTGTCAGACTATCAGCCCCCTGTGTCTGAATGTCGCCGTCTCTGTCACGTGTCAGACTATCAGCCCCCTGTATCTGAATGTCGCCGTCTCTGTCACGTGCTAGACTATCAGCCCCCTGTACCTGAGTGTCGCCGTCTCTGTCACGTGTCAGACTATCAGCCCTCTGTATCTGAGTGTCGCCGTCTCTGTCACGTGTCAGACTATGAGCCCCCTGTATCTGAATGTCGCCGTCTCTGTCGCGTGTCAGACTATCAGCGCTGGTGGAGCGGCACCTGCGTCTTCTGAGGGCCGTGGCGCCGTTCACTGACGACTATCCGCTGGCCACACTGCTGCGCGCCACACCCGACACACTGCTGGACCTCTGCTGGGATCGCGGCTGGCTGGAACACGCCTCACTGCTGACTCAGGTGAGACACGCAGCTGCCTCACTGCTGACTCAGGTGAGACACGCTGATGTCTCAGGTGAGACACACAGCTGCCTCACTGCTGACTCAGGTGAGACACGCAGCTTCCTCACTGCTGACTCAGGTAAGACACACTTCTGACTCAGATGAGACACGCAGCTGTCTCACTGCTGACTCAGGTGAGACACACAGCTGACTCAGATGAGACACGCAGCTGTCTCACTGCTGACTCAGGTGAGACACACTGCTGACTCAGGTGAGATACGCAGCTGCCTCACTGCTGACTCAGGGGAGACACACTGCTGACTCAGGTGAGACACGCAGCTGTCTCACTGCTGACTCAGGTGAGACACGCTGATGTCTCAGGTAAGACACGCAGCTGACTCACTGCTGACTTTGGTAAGACACGCAGCTGGGAGCGAGGCTGGCTGGAAAATTCCTCACTGTTGAATGGGGAACTGTCTCGTTCAATGTTCTCCAGTACCACGTGAATTTAGCTCAATGTTCCCTCGTGATTGAATTCGATTGTTTTTTACACGGGAAAGATAAATAGTCTATTTCTAGAGCATGATACATCGATACATGTTACATACGGTGCTGACCGCTGACGTCTTGTCCACCACACTGCGCAACACACACTGATCACTGTCTGTGTCCCGGCGAATGCTAGACCAGTCAGTCCACTGACAACTGCTGAAGAGCTCTCCACTCCCAGTCTCTGGTGGGTCGCCCGGACACGACCGTCACCTCTGGCTCTATCTGTATAACCCAGGGAAGCCGCGCAGACCAACGCCGGTTCCGTCTATTGAACTCCCTCACTGACCGTCTTGGATGATGACGTCTATGTTGGAAAACGGCATAGGAACATGTCTGTATTTCGAGATCCTTGCATTCACTTGAAGTCCATGATTGCGTCGACGAGGTCCTGGAAGGCGTCTGTCTCCTCCGAGCTGGGCACGTACATCTCCATCGTGCCGTCCTTGTAGAGCCTCAAGCCGGGCATGGCGCGGTTAATCAGGTCACATATCTGCTCCCGCAGCTGCGACGGGTTACACCAGGCGCACGGGCAGAACTGGCAGATGTTACACGCTCCTGAGGAAGACACAGACGGGTTATAATACGCGCACGGGTAGAACTGGCAGATGTTACACGCTCCTGAGGAAGACACAGACGGGTTACACCAGGCGCACGGGCAGAACTGGCAGATGTTACACGCTCCTGAGGAAGACAGATGGGTTACACCAGGCTCACGGGCAGAACTGACAGATGTTACACGCTCCTGAGGAAGACACAGACGGGTTATAATAGGCGCACGGGTAGAACTGGCAGATGTTACACGCTCCTGAGGAAGACACAGACGGGTTATAATAGGCTCACGGGCAGAACTGGCAGATGTTACACGCTCCTGAGGAAGACACAGACGATTACACCAGGCGCACAGGCAGAACTGACAGATGTGACACGCTCCTGAGGTAGACACAGACGGGTTTCACCAGGCGCACGGGCAGAACTGACGCATCGTGGACTGTATCTCCCGAATCGCTTTCCGTTGACAAACGGGCAATACCCTGGCCGCTGACCAGCCAGGCCGTGTGGGGCTGGTGCCATCACTCACCGCAGAGCAGCCAGGCTACCACCATCACGGCCAGCACGGTGAAGACGGGCCCCAGCACAGCCTTGAGCAGCAGTTTCAGCGCCGGCCAGTCGCCCTCTCCGAAGGCGAGCAGGACGGCCGCGCAGCCGGCGCGCCGCAGCAGCACGCCATAGCTGTCCGTCGAGGCGTTGTAGTGCGGCACGCAGTGCGGCTTCAGCTGCACCCACTGGCTCCAGAGCAGCGCCGCCACGCGCCGGCCCGCCTCCGTCCGGTTCGGCGCGTACTCCGAGAACCTGGCGCACCCGGGGAGGGAGAGGGAGGGAGGAGGGATATTAAGCGGGGATGCGGTACCGGCAATGAACATGAAAAACAGCTCGCTGTTGTTATGACACTGGTAGCTTATCCACTTTCAAAGGGTCGTCTCTGACCCTTTGAAAGTGGATAAGCTACCAGTGTCGATACGAGAAAGTGGATACGACGGTTGCTGTATCCGCTGCGGTCTCTGTTTTTTATTCGGACGTTTGCTTGGTTGTCATGGCATACATGGTACGTACCGTGTCCAGGACTGCCGGCTGGGGCGCGTCCTGCTCACCTCTGCAGGAGGACGCTGCTGTTGGGACTGAGTGTGGAGGCGGCGGTGGGCGGCTCGGTGCTGGTGGTGCCCTCCGTGGTGCTGCTCACATTCCCCGGCGGCTCGGTGCTCGTCACCGGCTCGTGGTAGTACTCGTACTGCCACTGGTAGTAGTCGTACACGTAGTCTCCGGTGACGCCGGCGCGCTCCGACAGCTCGGTGGAGCCCCGCAGCGTCGGGCGGGTGAACCGCTGCCGCCACCGGACGGTCGACCGGCTGGGCGCCGCCGTGGTGCTCGGGGGAGCCTCCGTCGGCAGCAGCCGGCGCCGCAGCTGCGCCAGCTGCTCGGCCGCGTCGGCGGACGCCCGGCTCAGGTCGACGCCGGTCGAGGTCAGGTTACGGAGCACACTGAGGCCGAGCCGGCGGAGCAGGGAGCGGCTCCGGCGGCGCCGCTGGAGCCGGGGTCGGGGCCGGGGCCCGGGCCGGGGCCGGTGGCGGCGTCTTCTCTCAGCTGGCGCTCCGTCCGGCGGAGACAGGCGGTGGCCGCCCAGCCAGCGACGTCTCCGGCCGCCCGGCCGCAGCGACAGCGATCTCTTCACTCTCCGAGGAGGCTGGCTGACTATGACGTCCGTGGGTTCAGAGAGGGATCTCTTCACTCTCCACGGAGGCTGGCTGGCTCCGACGTCCGTGGGTTTAGGGAACGATCTCTTCACTCTCCACGGAGGCCAGCCGGCTTCGACACCCATGAGGTCCGAGAGTGATGGCTTTACTCTCCGAGGAGGCTGGCTGACTCTGACGCTCGTGTGTTCAGACAGCGATCTCTTCACTCTCCGAGGAGGCCGCCTGGCTCGGACGTCCGTGGGTTCAGTGAGCGATCTCTTCGCCCTCCGCGGAGGCTGCCTGGCTCCGGCGTCCATTTGTCCAGAGAGTGATCCCTTCACCCTCTGTGGAGATCGGCTGACTGCGACGTCCGTGTATTCAGACAGTGATCTCTTCACTCTCCGAGGAGGCTGGCTGACTCTGACGTCCGTGGGTTCAGAGAGCGATCTCTTTACTCTCCGAGGAGGCTGGCTGGCTCCGACGTCCGTGGGTTCAGAGAGCGATCTCTTCACTCTCCGAGGAGGCTGGCTGACTCTGACGTCCGTGGGTTCAGAGAGCGATCTCTTCACTCTCCACGGAGGCCAGCCGGCTTCGACACCCGTTTGGTCAGAGAATGATCCCTTCACTCTCCGAGGAGGCTGGCTGACTCTGACGTCCGTGGGTTCAGAGAGCGATCTCTTCGCTCTCCACGGAGGCCGTCCCGCGTGTTTAAAGTCGGGGCGCCGCCCGTCCCGCGGAAGACCGGCGCGTTGTCTGGATCTGATGATGGGTACTGTGGTGGTGCGTAACTTTCGCGGGTTCTCCGCTGCCTCTCGTCTAGAATGGACCACAGGGCGGGACGATAACACAGTTTCAAACATACGAACACAATTGTATTCACACATCGTTCATCACTTGTGCAATACAAGTTGATCGATTCACGACAATACAACCTATAACTGCGGGCGCTGGCACTATATTCGTTCAACGTGACACTTCAGACTGAACAAACACAACATGCATCTAACTATGCACACGAACATCGACAAAGTGAACACTCTGGAAGCAAGCTTGTACGAGTACTGGTGAGTTTCTCACCTGAAAGGAACATCATTGTGATCACTGGACTCCTGGGATGGAGTTAGTTCAGGGAAGAATACCTGTACCACTGTCTGGTACATCGGCAGCCAGTCGAAGGGACCGTCATACTTCTCGGCCGGGGAGGCCTCCACACGCTGTCCGACAAAGCTCCGCATCAGCCCGGTCCAGCTCCACGGCTGCTCCCCCTCGTCTCCGTCTGCGAAGTCGTCAAACCCGAACCCACTGTCTGAAATCCACTCGCCGATGGCAGTCCAGTTGAGGCCGACGTTGCCGACGATGGCCTCTCCGTCGCCGCCGCCGCCGCCGTCGCCGTCGCCGGCCCGGTGATCAGTGGTGAACCTCAGCACAGCGTCCCAGCCTGACCCGGCTCCGAGCCAGTCCCGGACCCCGGTCAGGTCCAGGTCGCGTCGGACGCGGCGCGGCCGGCCCCCCTCCTGCCGCTCCGTCAGAAACTGTTCCATCAGCCCCCAGAACACACCGGCGGCGCGTCTCTCCTCCGCCTCCTCTGCGGCGGAGCGGACCGCCCCGGGCGGCGCCGACAGCCGCCGCCACAGCGTCTCGAACGCCCGCCGGGCCGCCTGCCGTACCGCCGGCGAGCCGCCTCCGCCCTCCTCCAGCAGGCGCCGGCGCAGCTCGTCTCCACCGTCCAGCAGCGCGCCGAAGAAGCGGCTAAGCGTGTGCACCGCGGCAGCGTCGGCGGCGGCCTCGGCGGCGGTGGGCGGCGGGTCGGACTGCAGCAGCGAGGCGTCAGGACGCAGACCGGGGTCGGGCGACAGGCTGTGCGAGGCTGGGTCGGTGTCTGAGGGATGGTCGGCGCCGGTGTGTTCAGAGAGGTTGCTTCCTGCAGGGGCTGTCGAGTTAGATTGGGCGTCGCTGAAGACAGACGCTGTTCCGTTTCTGATGTCGGCGGCGCTGCTGCCGTTTAGCGCTCGTCCTGCGCCGCTGTCGTTCCTGCCCTCCGTTGCGTCGGTGTGGTGCTGCGCGGCGGTCCCTGCGTGGTCGCCGCCCGGCCCCAGCGTCCCGGGGGTGACGAGTGACAGCAGCAGACGCACCAGGCCGCGGTAGGAGTGCAGCAGGCCGCTGACGGCGCCGCGGAACTGGCGCAGCTGGACGGCGCGCCGCCGCCGCTCCGCCGGCCAGTGGCGTCGCCGGATGGCCCGCAGCCGCAGTCGGTAGCTGCGCTGCTCGGCGCGGCCGAACATCTCCGGCGGCCGCAGACGGTAGCTGCGCCGCTGGCGGGACACGTAGTGCGCCACCGTGCTGCCCGACACCGGGTCGTACTGCAGCCGGGCGCCGAGCCGCGGCCGCTCCAGCAGACGCTCCTCCATCTCCAGGCCGTCAGCCGTGACGGCGACCGGTGGATGAAGGAGATAGAGCGCTGACAGCAGCCGTCCGCCCAGCTTCAGACTGTTAGCCGTGACAGCCGGCCGGCAGAGCAGACAGAGCACAGGCAGCAGCTGCCAGCTGTCAGACAGACGCATGACGGGATAGAGGTGTGCTAGGCGAAACTTACGCGTCTTGTGGCTTGTGTATGTTCGCTGGTGTGCCGTTACGTCTTTGTCGTCAGAAATGTGCCTTGACGTATTTCGGTGCCCCGATCTTTTGCTTCAAGTAGTTCCGTGCACTTTCGGCTCAAACTTGCCTGGAGGCATGTCCTCAGCTTAAGCCGTTAGTAAATTATTTGTGAAGCTGTTCCATCCTACGTATTTTGTGCTATCGTGACACGCTATATGTTGATCGCATAACACTCGAATGCGCCGAAAATGCCAATGATCAACCGGCCGAAAAACACAGACACTGTCATGTCGTTTTGTCTGAGTGTTGATCTCGTGTCTGTGTGTTCGGGGCACCTCTGACGGCCTGGTTGGTGTGTGTCTCCACAGACGCTGCCAGGCTGTGAGAGCGCGTCGTTTGTGCGCATGCGCGCGGAACTGGCGCTGGCTGAGGGACTAGAGGAGTGTCGCCGATCGCTCGCCGGTACCCATTCAGCCTGTCCTGAGCCGGAACACGGGAACTTGGACGGACACGAGAACTCTGACGGCTCGTCCCCAGCCTGTCTGGCGCCGGAGCCACAGAGCAGCTCGGAGGAAGTTACGACGGTGGAGAGCGGCGGCAGCAGCCGGTCCACCGGCCTCCAGCAAAGCTCCTCTGACGGACAGGACCGGGCAGCAGACAGCGGAGACCTGCGACGGGTGAGATGGCTCCGGCTCTGTGTCATCATCAGACTGATAGAAGTTCCCAGTTAGTCACGCCCAAAACATCATTATCACAGCTTGAAGTTCGTGTTTTGTTACCATTTTACCTTCATGTTTCTTGGCTTTATTATTGCTTCATCTTTTGCTTTAAGTGGATCAATATGTGTTATTTTGTATCGCTTTCATGTCGCTTTCGCTTTGTACCTCGGTGGATTTTTTTTAACCAGT
>JARBER010162409.1:0-10161 GCA_030265075.1 Balanus glandula
CACCGCCGCGTCACGGTGCCGTGATGGGTCCACCGCCACGTCACGGCCGGGCGACACAGATTGGCCGGACCGAGCGCCGACCAGACACGGCGGCCCACGCCCACACACAATGACGGCTCGGAACCGGCGAGAGGAGGCAGCACAGCTGAGAGGGAGAGGTCCAGATAGAGAGAAAGAAGACGAACAAACACTATAAGAGAAAGATAGATAAAGCGACAGTGAGCCTCAGACGGGCAGTGGAGACAGGATCGATGAAATACAAAAAGATAGCGCATCCGATAAGAGTGAGATATAAAAAGACCCTGCGTGGGACACCGAGCTCCGACGAAACAAAAACACCGACACCACGAGGCCACTCGAGCTCCGGGGGCGGCGCCGCAGGAGAGGCGTCTGCGTCTGCCATGGCGACCCGGCCGGCGCCTGCAGGGGTCAGGCGGTGACCTACCTGTCGCAGGGGATGCACAGCGTGGTGGTGTACACTCTGACGCCATCAGCACGCCTCCGGTACTGCAACACAACAGAGCCGGCGTCAACAGGCGGGCAACACACACACACACACACACACACACACACACACACTGACACTCAGGCTACACAGTACACACACACACACACTGACACTGGCACTCAGGGATACAGAGGGCGTCCATCTTCACAGCACCTCGCACGGCGGGCGGCCGTGTTGATGGCGAGTGGCGTCAACACAGAATGCCGTCTGTGGTGTCTACACAGGATGCCGTCTGTCTGGTTTATGGAGATAAGGTGGAGACAAGTAAGTGCTGTAACATGAGCGATCCGACACACATCGGTACGAGTACAATGAATCATGGGTTTATATGTCACACTCAATTTCTCTGTTGGGTTTTAAAACGTCGGTTTATGTGGTAAAAAGAAGAAAACAAATGAATGGTCGATGCTTGAAATCATCGATGTACCGTTCAATCATTGCAATTATTCAACAGTAGAACGTAGGTGTGAAATCAGTAGCTAGCCTCGAATCAAACCATACAGTTCAAAAGAAACCGTGTACAGACTACAGAACTCGAGCTAGATGCAACCGATTCACCAATGTTTGGCACTGGCCGTATGGCAATTGATGGGCGTTACGTGGCCACTAAGACCATCGGTACAACTGCACTTGACTTGGCAGCGCTCTTAATATCAGAACATGTAAGCCACCCTATAATCCTACATGTTTGTGGTCCCTATGGTCTTATAAAAAACGTTGCGGGATACAATATCGAGAGAGCCACACAGACTCAAGCCGAGCTGCACAGAGGAGACTGACTGCTGAAATGCCTGTCGGTGCACAGATGCGAGCCCGGCTTGTCACGATGCCATGAGACGCGTGATGACAGATATGAATTTCCGGCAACGGAGGACCCAACCAGCCACCAGCCTCAGCCAGATACGTGAAGAGACAGCGGTCTTCTCAAGGTTCAGATAAGCACACCAGAAGGAACGGGAAACACTCTGAGAGAATCATACTCCCATATCTACTATCGAGATCAAAACGCACCAAAGCGGCGGCGGACAGCGTGGGCGGGAGGAGACTCGAGAGCTCAAACACCCTGTCATCATCGGGTGAAAGGCTGAGTGTTTACTCAGGGGCGCTTACTGCCCACGATGGCATAACGGCCATGACGGTCGGGTTTAACTCCCCCGCACTCGAGTCCCGCGGCTCGGCGGAAGGTCCTGGAGCCCCCCGGAGCCTGACTGACGGCGGGAGTCGGGAGCTGACGGTTCTGAGGAGGATTACACAGCCCGCAGCCAGCTGACGTAGCACGCCGCCCGTTAGATGACAGCTCCTCTGGGAAGCGGCGATTCGAAGAAAGTGTGGAGCATCAGGATTAAAACGTCGTCGGACTATGATGACACAGGTCGCTAATGAGCGAACAAAGTGGTCGCGGAGAGAAAGAAAAAGAAAATGTGGCGAGACGCAAGACCCTGCCAGGATACATCTTGTATGGCATGCCTTGTTTTGAAAACCAGGATAATATGCAAAAATAACCTAAAAATAGGCATGCACTATTGAGAATAGGAAACGTAAGAAGCGATTTCTTTGCATTAGTCGCGTGATAATTTTATTGGACATCGGTAAATGAGTCCAAACCAACGGGTGGACTGCTGTTTTTTAATGAACGATGATCAGAGGGAGTTATGAAAGCATCATACGTTTCACAATCACAAACAAAGAGTTTCGGGAATTTCGTTCGTATATTTATTTCGTATGGAGCCAAATGAGCATTGATTAACTGTGTCGAAACTATCACACAATTCAACTATCAAGTGTAACGGCATTCATTATGTGGCGATAATCGCATATTGCAGTCCAAAACTGAGACACAACTCATCTTAATAACAAAAGCAGGTCCGGCAGAGGCCGTTTATCTTTGGATTGATCAGTATAGTTGCCTGATGTAACCAAACATTTCCAAACCGAGCACGTGCCGCTGCTACCCTGCCCTGCTTTCGTTTTCGTCGGGTAATTCCACATTGCAAAACGTTCCTGGAAATAAGGTCATATAATTATCGACACCTATCCACGGCAGGGGCATCATCCAAGCCAGCTGAATTATTGCAGCAAATCAATTAGCCTTGAGGCGATGCCTGTTGCAGACAGAAATCACGCCGGTCACTCGCCCGTGCCACAAAGGAGACAACGTCTTTGCTCCGCCGTGTCTGACGATGTTCCCGTTTCTGCTCCTTCTGTCTTCTCTGCGTTTCGCAACGCTGGAGCATTCAGAACGGGGTCACTATTCAGCGAGCATTCTTCTCTCAGGATATTGAAAGCCCACCGTACGTGTAGCAAGCTCGCAAACGCCGCCTCTTTCAGTCTTTGATCTTCCCGCCGTCAAAAGACTCGATCGCACTGAGTGCAAAGCTGACCGTTCAGTCCACGATTACTCAATGTCTCCATGATGTGCCACCAGTCAGTAATGGAAAGGAGGCACCTTCACTGTGTAGTTGTATGTTTGTACAGCAATAAGCACGATGTTGTCCATTAGATATGGTTGTACCACTAATGTTTTGCCTTGCTTAGCCGATGCCGTCAATAGTTTAAGCCGCCACGTGAAGCAGTAAGGTATACCGGAGTTGACAATCACAGCCAAAGGGAGCCTGTATCAGCTAGCCGTACGAGAGAGACCATGCACTGATCAGTGCTCACTGGCAGAGCGAGCACAAACACATACGTTTTGAGCAGCAGTTCATATTTACATCAGACCTATCCTTGGTTACGCCCATGACAGCTTATCTGAATGTACGGCAAGTACAATTTGCTCCGACCTTAAAGGATGTGCTAAGGATTTTACCGAGGTCGTATATGTGTGTTTAGCTGCCATTTAATGTAACAAAGGATGTACTTGAGATAATGAGCGTTCAGATGTTATCCGCACGCTCAGATTCAGAGACGCACCCAGCTGAGAGTGCTTATTGCATTTTAAACAGGACACGAACAAGCAAAGTATAAAAGCAATAGGACTAAATGGTTAAACGTAAGGCCAATTTGTATAAATATAACTAGGACATTTTAAAGGTCGATAAAACACATCAGCGACCACGGCTAAAAGCATCGGCCATATTGGGCCCACAAAGACGGTTTGATGAACATCCTGCCATTGGGCGACACAGCATCAGCAGTTTGCTCCTGCTTTATGTATGCCACCCTCAGAATATCTGTGAAGCTTATCATGCTGTATGGCTTCCCAGCAGGCCGCATCCCCAGGCGAACGGCCCAGCGCGGCGGTGGCGGCTGAACCATCGACACGTGGCCTGCATAACTCAACAAAACGCATCGGCAGAAATGTACAGGCAATAGTTTAAAGACATGAAAACCACACACACAAGGAAGCATATATTTATATAGCATCAAACCCACATCATATACAATTTCAAAATAACTACCGCATTATCATTTCAAATTGTGAGCACTAGCACTTTTGCGCAATATCGCTCCAAATGTCAGTTTACATCCGAGCTTCGACTGCACCAGACGGTCAGTACTAAGAATGCATGATCAATGCTCGAGTCATTCGCTGTGGCACTGCCCTTTTCCAGTCAGTGCAAATACACGGATGATGATGACGATGATTTGTGCTTAAAGGTGCCGCAACTTCACAGAGATGGAGGCATGCGGCACATTGGCAACGGAGACAGGTTCACATTCAAGTCCCCTTAACCCGCGCCTCACTGAGGGGGGAGGGGACACACACGCGCACATTGCAGTTTTTCCAGATGACGAAAAACGGCGCGGCATAGCGCCGCAAAACTTAAAATACCTTACCACTGATCATTTGTACAACTTGCGAAAAAAAAGTTTGTGTCAGGCAGGTTAGCTCACCAGGTCAGAACAAATGACACTACCTCCAAAAAAGTTTGCGGGCGTGCCAAGACCACAGTCTATGAGGGATCAACACGAAACTTTCAGGATTGTGATCAGTCACCAGTGTCAACAAAACATTTGTCTCAGAATTTCGATATGTGACCTAAAATCAGGTCAATTTCACTAATTCCCATTATAAGTCAATGGGGGAATATCCAAAGGCTGCTCATTTCGATTATATCAGTCCAATTACTTCTTGCTAATGATAAAATAGGATATTATCGATGTACAACTGCAAATTTTGTTCAGTGACCCCTAAGGGGTCACTTGAGGTCAGCCGAGGTCGCTATCACTTTTTTGCTGATAAATAGACATAATCAAGATAGAGACGTGAAACTGACAGCAATGTGTTTGTATCGTCGAGACACGTCTCTTGATATGTGCTTGATCTACTTAGACCAACACTTGACCTTGACCTGAGGTCATTTTTTAAGTTGACCTTTAAATGTCAGATGACATATAGTTCAAAGCGCATTGACGAGACAAACCATGACGTAAACTATATTGCGTTATCTCCTTCAGATCAATGATTATTAGCAAACATGATTTCGCCAAAAAAAATATAATGTTTTACTTATGACCCCTGAAGCTTTGTGCATATGGATCTGAGGTCAAATCTGAAGGCATGTCGTAGACAGCAAAGTTAAATGGCAATCGATTGACGTTTTCCATTTGCATCTATCTAAAATGGTTTCCGATATATTTGGGATTATTTGGAGCAAAGTTCAAAAACTTGAAATTTGACCTTTGGTGACCTCTTGTGACCTCAGTTTTGAGCGAAGCGATTTTTTTAAAATAATTTCTAAATGATTTCTGACGAGCTTTCGAGTGATGTTTTTGGTTTTCGTACACATTGAATATAAACTGAGTTAGACGGGGGTGTGTTTAAACACCCCAAGTCGGTGGTGGAAAATCAAGAGGCCCAGTAAGGTGCGGGTTTAGCATTGAAAAATGTATAAATAGTAAAATAGCTCGTGATTTTTTTTTAAGTAAGCACAGGTCCTAAAACATTTTGTATGTTTTACAAAGGACCAAGATGGAATGTGGCTAACAGACAGCTGACATGTGGCACAAATGTTTTGTACACGATGATGATGACTGGGGCTTTGCGGCACCGCAACTACAAGGTTATGCGCTAAGATTTTGTACAGGTCCTGAAATACTCATAAGGCGGCATCTTTTTGTCGGCAGGCGTTTTTCCACGCCATACCTGTCACTGGGGGGTCACGGCCACGTGCTGGCGGCGGAGCGTCCGGGTCCTGCCTGCTGCAGCCGTCCCGCACGGCCAGCCGGCACTCAGACCGATCCTATCGCGACGCACACGGACAAACCCGCACACCGACAAACCCGCACACCGACAAACCGCACACCGACAAACCCGCACACCGACAAACCCGCACACGGACCGACCACTGCGGAGGACACCTCGGCACCTGCCGCCAGCCGCCACCCGGCACTACACGCCGGCACACCTCGGCACCTGCCGCCAGCCGCCATCCGGCACTACACGGCATGCCTCGGCACCTGCCGCCACCCGGCACTACACGGCACACCTCGGCACCAGCCGCCAGCCGCCACCCGGCACTACACGGCATTCCTCGGCACCTGCCGCCGGTGACGAGTGAGGCGGATCAGCGTCCCGCCGAGCCGCCAGAGAAAAACTCTGCGGCGGGCCCGCTTATCATCAGCCAGCTGGTCACAGGGATGTACCGCTGAGCGCTTCTCACGGCAGAAGCAGCAGCCGTCCGCGCAGTCATCTCCCGTAATATTAATTACAGCACAGGAGACGCATCGCCAGCGACTGAGCGTTCGCGGTGAGCTGCTGCAAATCACGGCCGCAGCCGGGAGGAGTTCGCGACGGCCTTCGGAGATGGTGGCCGGCCCCTTCGGAGGCCCGACGGCTGTCACTTGACGAGGCGCCGCCAGTCGGCACTGGGGCGACCCAACAAAGTGATGCACTAAATAGATACACAGGTGAAGCTACTGGGACAGTTGCATCACGTACGGTGATTAACGCCCGGCGAGGCGCCAGCATTTCGGCTGGGTCATTCTATCTATCACATGATAGAATGGCGTGGTCTGAATGAATATAGAACGAACAACTCAGCAGGTCGCTCGTTAATGCAATGATTTAAAAAGTGGCAGCTTTTGGGGATCCATTGGTTCTGCTCGTGGTGCCGAGGAAAGGCCACCAATACGAAAGCTGCAAGCCAATATACAATATTTTCTTTGACAGATCAAGACGAATATTTTAAGATAACGATATGCTGGATCAGAAGTATGACAAGGTTGACCGAAAATGTCACTTTGGTTTCTAGAGATGGTGACTCACCAAGATAAAGGAAAGCGTAAAATAACGTAATATTGGAGATAAAAATAACAAGTCAAATAAGCGAAAGTAGTGAATGGACCAAAGCAAATTCAGAAAACACGAACGTCGAAAATTGTCCAGAACGACTCAACCAGTGGCCATCATAAAAGCCCAAATCGCTATGATGGCCCGTGGATGAAGCGCATCGGAAACCAATTTTCAAACTACATGGTTTCCCGTCACGGGCGACATCACTTTTATATTTGTGTGGAGAGCACCGCAGCATGACGCAGCCAGTCTGCCGTCTAGTAGATATGGTTCCGTGGCTAAGAAGCCCAGATGGGGGTGCTGACAAATGGCAATGATTAATATCAAACTCACACAGGAGATGGCCTGGTAACGTTAGCTGCGCTGGCCTCAGCAGCACACTAAGCAGACTCAGCGCACGAAGGTTCGAAGAGTGTCACGAATAGTTCAGTCCGAAATTAAGTCAGAGCATATTATAAATTAAGTCCGAAGTCGGCCATGCCTTCTTCACCCGAGCATGCTGTTCTCAGAAACCATTCGTACAGCCGACTGGACGCAAGCCTGTGGTGTGAACAAAAATACCCTACGTACGAGAAGATCTCGCCAGAAAAGATCTTACAACCAAGAGCCGTCACGTTGTAAGCGACTAAAATCTGCCGCGCCGCTCGTCTGAGCCTGGTGTCGGCTACCGCGGGTGACCTCGCCAGCGCCGCCGGCCCGGCCGGTCGGCACTCCGGGGCGTTAATCGACAAAAAGCGCCGTCCCACCGGCAGCCACTCGGCACGGCGCGTACCGCTGTGCTGTCGACTGCAGCAGCGGCGGCCGGCGCTAACGCAGCTGCTCGACACCAGTAGCAGCTCGCCGTCAGTAGCTGCTGACTACCGACTGATCAGCGCTCAAACGGCAGCAGCCGCCGGCCGTCTGAAGACGCGTCTACCCACAGCCACTGAGTGTTTTCTGCAGGGTGCTCGGTCTCCAGTGTACGGCGTCACCAGCCGCACGGCGGTATCCGGCGGTCATCACCGACGGGCTCAGCAAGACATCGGGAACTCGGCGTCATCACTGAGCGGCTCAGCAGGACACGGGCCAATCCATCTCCATTGTCAGCGAGTAGAGGCCGTTGAAGTCAACGTAAGATTGGCTACCCGCAGTGCAGCCGAGAGCTGCTGCAGCCAGCTCTGCTGCTGCTCAGTGTAACGAGAGAAGTTCAGCGTCCCAGGCCAGTCTCCTATAGCGGTCCGAGAGATGCCAGCGCTCAGAGTGTCATGCGATAAGGCAGTATGTGCACAAACTGGACATAATCGGCCAGTAACCTTTGACCTGTAATTTGACACCGCTGTTCTTGGTGGCCCGCGACGCTGTTGATACCAGTGAAATACAGGTTAGGCTACAACGAAATGTATGTAATACCTACATCAGATTTAATTGATACTGTAACTGACGATCATACATCTAGTAAAATAGTGAAATCAGCACTATCATGTCATGGAAGAAATCAGAGATTGTCTCGGAGCCGCGCGCGCTCGCAGACACGTCAGAACGCGCTTGGTGCGTCGGCAGCCGCCCTGACACCGTACCTGGTGGGTTTTCTGGCTTGTTTTTCGACGCATCAGTCAACTTGACTATTAGCGTAAAGCGTATTGTACCTGGTGGTACCTGTACCTATTAGCGTATTGTACCTGGTGGGCCCACTCGGGGTCGCGGTTCAGTTCGGTGTGCTCCAGGCCGCCCGTGGGGTCGGTCGTGCCGCACGTCTGGCAGCGGGCGCACTCGACACAGTGCCAGCGGCCGGTCGGCACCCGCCGCAGACCCACGCAGTAGATGTGGTACCTGGCGGTCACAGGCAAGGCTCAGCGTCGGCACGACACGGCACAGCGACATCCGAGAGACACATCACGGCTGGCACCATGACCAGGCAGAAATGCCCAAGGCGCTATCTCCGAAACCATTGCTTGGATCGCTGTATAACTTTTAGCAGCTCGTTCCAGCTCCCCGGATTACCCTAGATCCCTATTTTGTTCGAAATCGGTGACATGACTGTCATTTCGCTTCTTTAGTCGTTTTGTCGTGGAACACCGTAACTAACACTATAAAAGTGACATTCGGTAATCATAAAGACGGAAACATAAAATAAATACTTTCCGCCCGTCCAATACCAAACTACTCAGTAACATGATTCGCGATGGTGCATTCAACGACAACAGGTATTCCGCTTTCACAGAGTCAAGATGCCGTAATACCCGGAGACAATATCAGTGAGCCGGCTAACCCGAACTGACCCTCTGTCACCGTGTGCCAACCCGAACTGACCCTCTGTCGCAGAAGTCGCAGAAGATCATCTTATCCTCGTCGTCCGCCGTGCTGCAGGTCATGCACGTCTTGCAGTCCATACACTGCCAGGGGTAGGCGCGCAGCCGGGCCACCATGTCCTGCGAGAGCTCCAGACACTGAGGGTGGCCGGACGAGTCGCACCTGAGGGCGGGACGCCGGGTCAGAGGGGCGGGTCAGAGGGGCGGGTCAGAGAGGCGGGTCAGAGGGGCGGGTCAGAGAGGCGGGTCAGAGAGGCGGGTCAGAGAGGCGGGTCAGAGAGGCAGGTCAGAGAGGCGGGTCAGAGAGGCGGGTCAGAGAGGCGGGTCAGAGGGGCGGGTCAGAGGGGCGGATGAGTCGCACCTGGGGGGAAGGAGGGCGGGTCAGAGAGGCAGGCACAACTCCCGACGACAGGGAATCACATAACCATACCTGTCAGAAGCAGTCGTGAAAAAAGTTAACCCTATTATGCCGAATTCACATTGAAGAAGATAGGACGTCCTCCACTGGCGGATCCGCCAATCTCCCACTTTTTGCCCGTAGAGATCAATGGTAAAAAGTGGCAGATTGGCGGATCCTCCAGTGGCGGACGTCCCATTTTCCTCAGTGTGAATCCCGCATTAGGGCCGGCTCCTGACTATACCCATTAGTGGCAAGGGAGGGTCGAAAACGCCTCCCCCCTTGATATTTTGCAATATACTCATCTGATTTGGAAAAATATAACGGCGGTCAATTCCTTTTAACATAATCTACTATATTTTTTTTTAAATCATGAATGAGAGGAAACAGGGGAAGCTCAATTTCTAGATGTTTCTGATCCAACGCAGCTGCCATGTTTATCAACCGATCTCAACGCATTTAATGTAAATCGTTGCAGATTGAATTGGAAATTGTTAAATAACGGTGACTTTTGAAAATTCCAAAATCAGACAGACACAGTTGCAGGTCACTAAATATGGAGTAAACTAAATAGTAAATACGCATTAACCCTCGCCAGTGTAGGGGGGTGGATGTCACCCCCCCCCCCCTCGGTTTTTCATGAATAACTCGCGTAGATATTAACCGATCGCGCTGAAATTTTGGCTACCCTAGTGTTGATAAATTTGACACATACTCTGAAAATTTTGAAAAA
>JARBER010162420.1:0-10160 GCA_030265075.1 Balanus glandula
CCTCTGGTGACCTCAAATTTGACCTCATCAAAAAATTACCTGTATATTTTCTGTAGTTCCCGTCACGGCCTATCTTACACCGTTTTTCACTTCTCGCTACGTTGCTTAGTTCTCGAGATCTCTGGGAGGGGGGGGCGGTTTTACGCCCCCCCCCCCTCCGTCAGTTCAATATTGGCTCAGACCCCCGTCGGTGCGAGGGTTGAAAAAGATGCATCAATCTATAGAAATCTGCGAAATGACACTGTATAACAAATTGTTCCGGTAATCTTGAACCACGAAGTGGTTCAAGATTCAAGATTGTTCAAGATTGTTTTTGTTCCATTCGTTTTGCTATTATTTTTAGGAAAATCCTCTGTGGCTGTTAGGCCATTGCTGTGGGACATGTAGGCAATGGAAAAGTGCGGCAGTGTCGAACGATAATGAGAGTCATAGTTCAATAATGAAAGATTTACGGGAATCAAAGATCGCATGTATTATCTTTAAAAAATTACTTTGGTACAAGTCTGTTCAGTGTAGTTACACCTCATTAATTATAGCAATTAAAAAAAGCAGCCTATTCATTAAAAGACGCAAATAGTTGTCTTCGTAAATAACCTACCCGGCAAACTGTTTTTGTGGCGCCTGGGCGTGGCAACTGCCTGGGCGTGGCAGATGAGGCCACGCCCAGGCTAACTGATCGAACCACAACGACTCAACCCGAGACAAACCAGACGAGCGTATGACAACCCCCCCTCTCCGGACAAAAATGTCGGGGCATGTTTGAGCAGGGAGAGCTTGTTTGGTTCGAAAAATGCCCTACACAATATCTTATAAAGCTCTGTCACACAGCTGTATCGCCTACACGGCGATCACTTCACCGGGGAGAAATTTGGACGGCACCCAGCCAATGGTTTTTATGAGCCCTGGGTTTCACTGCCATGCAGTGTAATGTCAATGTAATCTCTTGACAGTGAGGGCAAGGACATGGCCTGTCCGGAGCGCCGCGGATGTACCCTCCAGCTTTCCCCGGTCGGGGCGATAATCTTCTAGCCCGGCATTGGGTGGGGTCCCAGCCGAACACCATTGGCTGGGGGGGGGGGGGGGGGGGTTATTTTTTCCCCCCCCCCCCCCCCCCACACCCTTACTTCCAAACCAACAACCGCAGCGGATCGCGCAAGACGGCAAACGAAAGCGCTCAACGATACGATTCTTAAGCGTACTTATCATTGTGAACTTAAGGTCAAATGTCAGGTCAAGGTCAGGTAATGGGTCAAGCCTAAAACATTTTAGTTCTCAGGCCACACTTTCCATTCAAATCGTCACAATATAAATATTATCACACAAAGTTCTCCTAAAGGTATGGTGAATCTTCCACAGTAAGTAAACAATAAATTTTAAGGAAAGGTCAAGGTCAAGACCAGGTAACAAAAGGTCACCGTGGTCAAAAGATTTACGAAGGACATGCGACACATGTTATCTGGGTTGTTTTACTCGTGGAATTTGATTGTTTTAGTAGTTTCTGCTAATTTTTGCAATATAAGGTAAATTTTAAGTCAAACGAGGTCAGACTGGGTCAAATTTTGAAACTAATTATTTTGTATAAACAAGCCATGTTTATAGTCCAACATTGTCTCATAAATATCATGATAATATTTATTTAATCATATGTGATCAAAAAAAGTAACAAAAAGTGCATTACAAAAATGACGTCATTAAGTCGTAACTTTGTGGTGCCACAAGTCAGTCTAATACAGAGATATTGCTATACAAATTGCGTTTTTATACTTCTCTTGTTTAGTTCTCTGACATTAATTCAAGTTTTATTTTTATTTGATAGATTTTGCAAAATTTTTCCCTTATAACCATTTTTTTGAAATTTTGGATGTCAAAAAACATAATTTTCAAACGTTCGAGATGACCATATTGTAGCTCTTGCAATTTGCAATCTTTTGACGTTGATGATTTTTGTTTAGCTTTAAACATGACGTATTTACGGCACATTAGAGCTTCATTCTTTTTTGGTTCAAAATCGCGTATAGTGACGTCACTAAAATCACTACATCTAAACAAATTTTGGCAAAATAACAAAAATTGCACACAGTACGTCAAATTGATGCAGGAGAAGGTAGCCGGAAACGTTACGTTAATACCTTTTTTCGTTTGTACGTTATAGCGAAAAAGCATGAGTGGGGGGGGGGGGGGTTTTTTCGCCCCCCCCCCCCAGTTAATGGCGGCTTAGACTTCCCTGGGGCCAGGACGTTTTTTTCTGCCGATGTGTTTTGGCGCTGTCCCGGCTTGGCTGGACGGGCCGCAGAAACTACAACAAATGTGTTACTTCTACATTTGTTTTGAATTTGTTTCACTTATACAAGACCACGTCGATGCACAAGACGCGCGTCGACATTTCATAGCGGAAAATCTCCATTCTCTGTTTTGAAGCAATCATCCGTTGTCACGCTCCTTATCTGCTTCCTGCATCTCTGACTTGGCCTTCATTGTATACTTATTAGTATATGTATGCACTGAAGGCTAATTCGAAGATTCAGGAAGCAGATAAGAAGCGTGACAACGGATGATTGCTTCTGCTAATGACTATACCCAATATATTATGACTGGACCATCATATTTTGTGTTTAATTACGGTACCAGCTGCAGTGCAAATTTCTTCGTTGCATGATGTTCCACAATAAACAAAATGAGAAAACCTTTCACAGCTGAATAATGCACAAGCTTTCCATAATTCATGCCTAAATGTACTGCTGCATAATGTTCCGAAACTGGCGGAAACAGCGGCAACAAGCAAGCAGAGCTGCACAAACTGTCTCAGCTGTCTCCTACACGATTCCAGAATAGCTGATCTGTCTCGTCTATATTTTTGGTGCGCGAAGTTATGCCAAGTGGATAAATACTTGTATTTGTGCAGATGGCGTGCGTTTCTATTTCATTTATCAAACACCTAATAGCGCAGACTTCTGTATTCACGCTGACATCTATACGTATTGGTGGTTATAGCACGGATATGAGATCATATGACTGTGAGGCCTCAGCGAAAAGGAGCATATGAGGCCCTGGGTTAAAATAAATGTCTTCCTTCAACATGAGGGCAGGCATCTGAGATCTTTGGGAATGAGCTGATAAACTGATTTCATTAAACATGCGAAATCACGTTGCACCCCTACAACGCAACCGGCATTGAAGTCGGCGCCGCTTTGCTGTCGGACGGCCGTGCACGGTGGTGCCGCTCTAATAACGGCTCTAATAAAGGCGAACGTCGCCGCCAAACGTTCACGAACGTTTCAACCATACAGTTTTTTAACTTTCAATACACATGGTATATTTGACAGAACATGGTATATTAGTCATTTTTGTGCCATGTAGTATCAACTTTGATGCTACATTGCACAAAAAAGACTTAATTTAAACAAAACAAAATGCATGGACAGCCAGCGAGATCATCAACAATCACTTTAAGCACAGCCTTGAAAATCCGTATAGGAATCAACGTCATCAGACACCCCTCGAAGTCATTTTGCATAGCCATAACTCAATTTAAGACATATGCAGAGCTGGGGTTCTATATTCCTGAAATTATAGACAACTAAAGCTATGAAGTAAACTATTTTGCCACAGCCCAGTCACCCTGCTCTCCCAGTGTCACGATCCGTCAGATAAGGATCCTGTTCCACGGTAGTGACCCTTCGCATTTACATTGTTTGCAATCTGACCACTGCGACAGCCAACATCCTTGGCATAAGTCAGCCTTCCAGTATTCATATGTAGTCCAATCACTTCTAGCAAAGTCTCTTCGATCATTCCAGACCCAGTAACAGACGGATAGAAGACAAGCTGGAGGTTTATGTATCCTCGATCGTGACTGAGTGGCCATCTCGCTCCTCGAAGGTGGGACCGGCCACCGTCACCAAATCTCTGAGAAGGTCCAGGCGCTCGAGTCGGGCTGGTGTCGCGGCCATGAGAGCATCGGGGCCGTCTTCTCGGCCGGCCGGGCTCGCAGCGGTCTGCGGTTCTCCCCGCGGGTTGGCGCCGACGGGCCGACTCGGCGGCACTCCTCATCGGGCCGGACGAACTGCGCGGGCAGCGGGGGCAGCGACGGCCTCCAGCAGCAGTCCAGCGTCCCCGCAGCACGCCAGCCGTGCCCCCCAGCACACCGCGCCGGCCAGCGGCCAGCCCCAGCACCAGCAGCTGGCCGCTGCAGCTCACCACCCGCACCACGGCCAGCACGACCAGCAGGGGCCGCTGCGGCGCCTGAGGATCGCAGAGCAGTAGCAGCGGCATGGCCAACAGCAGCGGAGCGGCCGCCGCCGCCGCCTGCGTCCGGCACCGCCGCCACAGCGGAGCGCCGCTCTCCTCCCGAGTACAGCCGCCGCTCCAGCCGCCAGTCCCGGCCGAGACGCAGCCGGTAGCGGCAGCAACAGCGGCGTCATCAGCGGCATCAGCAGCAACAGCGGCGTCATCAGCGGCATCAGCAGCGGAGGCAGCGGCAGCATCAGTGGCAGTGGCAGTGGCAGTGGCGGTGGGGGCGGCCATGGTGGCATGACTAGTGGCTACAGCGTCAGTAACGGCAGCATCAGCAGCGGAGTCGCGGCCAGCAGAGCCAGTCACACCATGAACATCAACACCAGTGACGAGCGTTGCGCTGCTCTCGACGAACGGACTCCGTACGGCGCGCCGCCCGTCACCCGCCAGTGGACGCACCCGAAGTTGAGGCCGGCTCCCAGCAGCCAGACGAGCATCAGCAGGACGGCCATCAGCAGCCGGTGCGGCGTGCCCAGCAGACCGAGCACCGCCGCGGCCAGCAGCAGGCTCTGTGTGGCGTACAGCGCGTCGGCGGTGGCCCGGCCCAGCCGACA
This sequence comes from Balanus glandula, assembly GCA_030265075.1. Lineage (NCBI taxonomy): Eukaryota > Metazoa > Arthropoda > Thecostraca > Balanomorpha > Balanidae > Balanus > Balanus glandula. The sequence goes on from JARBER010162420.1 coordinate 4,848, forward strand.
GGCCGCCTCCGCCAGCGAAGCCACCCCGGCCGACCACTGCGCCAGCGGCAGCACGTGCAGGCCGCTGCAGAGCAGGCCGGCCAGCGTGGCGCGCAGCAGCAGCCGCGCGGCGCCCAGCTCCTGCTGGCCGGCGGCCAGCGCGACCAGAGCCAGCAGGCGGGATGCGTCGGACACGGCCAGCGCGCGGCACGCCCAGTCCGAGTCGGCGGCGGCTGGTGCTGTGATGCTGTAGTTCATGTCACGGCGGCGGTGTGGACAGTCTCGAGTGTCACTCACTGGCCACTGGCCATCGCCGGCCCCGCCGACAGAGCAGCGCGCACTGCGCACACCACTCGGCGCCCCGACTGGCACTCAACCATACAGTTTCGACTTACTACATTCTGTAGCCATCCGACGACGGAAAACGGTTCCCTCCAATGCTGATTTGATGCCAGATTGTTTGGTAAAGTTAAATTTGTGTCGCCTCAGCACCGAGTCCACGAGTGGGTCACAGTGGAGCGGGTCGGGGCCGTTCCAGCGAATGACCAGCTCCTTGGATGCATTGGCATGGTCCAGCTGGCGATGTTCGCCAAAAACAGTTTTCAGGACACTTCCCATACTTTCAACTACGCTCTCAGGGGGGCATATGAGCCAAAGCCGTATCACGAGATTGATGTACGGCTTCAGGTGGGGCACAGTCTTCTGCTGTTTAAGCAGCAGCTTTAGCAGCGCCTGATTGCTTCCCTCACTACTCTGTTTGGTGATGAAGTCATAGGCAGCGCTTATGCTGCTTCGTGGCGCACGCGCGCTCGGTGGGATGTGATCACGGGCGATGAGGCGGTCCATTGCCTCCACGATCGAGCCCACCTGCGCTGGCGTGGTGTACGTCTGGATGGTTTTGAGGTCAGCAACCTCACGTATGTCCGGCATGGCCTGTGCGAGGGTCTTGTTGTCGGTCCCTTTTCTGTCGCCGCTGTTTGTGGAGCCGTCTCGCCTGATCTTCAAAGCCCGCGCGAGCGCCGTGCAGAATGCGATGATATCGTTCTTCTGAAAACAGGTAAGAGATAGTTTTGTAAGCGTGCTGTCCCTTTTCTTCTTAATACCACATTACTTAACAGTATAAACTCAGACTTGTTGAAAGAAAGGTTGCCAAATAAACATTTTGAGTGAGACAGCCATATTGATGGCTTGGCTTTGAAAATAAGTACGGTATCAGTTAAAATAACCACAATGGTTTAAAAAAGACATTGGAGTTTAATTTTCACGTCTGCAAACAACCAATCCGTGATTGAGTGGTTAAGGCACTGCGCATTACTTTGCACTAAAACGCCATAGTTGTCTTGTAATAAGGACTGCACTACCCATAAGTCAGTAATCACCCAAAATTCATTCAAATATTTTATATGACGTCGTCAGCACTAAAAATAAAGCTGTTTTATTAAATTGAGGACTATTGGCAAAGAATGAATGTAATTTCCGTGTTAAACAGCAACTTCTTGATATTGCAAGATACATATTACATACATTTGACAAATGTTATAAAAATGGGAATGTTCCTTTAAATTGACGAAAAAAATATTCCCGATTAATCTCTTCTCGTATGACGGTCATACGAGTTCTCGTAGCGATTTTCTCGTAGTTCTGTTGAGATGCACATTCGAGTATGGAAAAGCTGGTCATATTGTTTGAACCAGAATAGACTATACCTACATTTCACGGATACAATGCCTAACTATCTTATAACTAAACACGGCAACCTAGTACATATAGCAGGGTTATGGTAACTAAATCACAATCACCTGCGATTTGAGCTCCGTCTGGTAGTTCGCCAGGTGCGGCCAAAGATCTTTCAGGTCACTTTTCGCTGATTTTTCTGATGTTGTGAGACTGGCGGTCTTGACTTCCGCCTCCAGGGTTGTCCTCATCCGCAGTATGAGGACAAACGTGTCTTTGAACGCTTGGCTGGTCTCCCAGGGCAGACTCTGCAGACTCTGCACGCCTTTGCTTCCAGTCGCCAACACTTTGTAGAGATCGTGAAGTGCAGCAACACGAGCGAGGAAGCTTGCATCTGAAATGGATGGATTAATTATACATTATACAGCGTCAAATTAGGAGTGGTTGTCCTCTGACTCATGTAATACTTTGATAACATAGCAAATGTTTATGACTAAGAAAAGACCTATTAATTTCACTTTAAGGTAAGCTTCGATGAAATTCAGCAAAATCACTTACCGGAATCTTCACATTGTAAAACAGCTTACTGAAATCTGAATTTGTGTCCATTTTATATTGCTGTTGCCATATCTAATGAACAGTTAGAGAGCACCAGACGGACATTTTCTAATTTACTCTTAATTGCTTACGTCTCAACGTGCGTTAAGTTCAAGTTAAGTTCATCTTTATAACAATAAAAATGCTAGAGCCCTCACTAACCTTTCAAGATGCACTGGTGGTGGCGCATCAGTGCTGCGGCCGCTCCGCTGCCTGCCGCCGTCTTCGTGTCCAGGACAGCTGACATCGCTGGTGCGTTTGTTAGGAACGCCCGAAAGGTCTTGGCAGCATGTGGAGCGAACCGAGTCTCAGAGGGAAGTGTTGGCTGGAGCATTTTGACGCCGAGCTCTGATGACGCTTTGCGCAGGTCCTCCAGACCTTTCCCCATGGAGAAGCGTTTCGTGATTCCAGACACTGTCTCCACCGTTTCATCAACCCACCTACAGGCTTTCCGAGCGTCTGAGTCTGCAAGATTCATGAGGTGAGCTGCATCCCACACAGCCGGAACGCAGGCACGGACAGACGACCCTGTCAGTTCGTCATCATCTCTTTTCATGGCAGCGATCAGCTTTTTTGGCACGTGGAGGTGGTGGTATTGCCCATCAGCCGAGACGGCCGACAACTGAGCGGGTGATCTGACACCCACTGCAGCTAGCGTGGCCTGGATTTCCTTCGCCAGTGCGTCACCGTCATGCTGTTCCACGACCGGAGCACCAATGACCATGCTCTGAATCATCTGTCCCGCTGAAGCCTCTGGCATGATGATGTTCACAGCAGTAACGTCCATTGTGCGCCGGTTGATGGTGACTTTATCAACCACAAGTCCCACACACGGCTGAGTGGCGATGTGTTGAGCGAGCTTATCGAGCATGACATCACTGAACGCATCCCGCGCCTTTGTCATCAAGCGCTTAGAATGATTTATGTTGCCCATGTTGACGCCATTCAGTGTCTGCATCACTATCAGTTCCTCGAAACTCTGATGGGAGAGCGACTTCTTAAGTACTCGGTATGCAGTCCGCAGCACCCGCTTAGCGATGTCGGTCGCCTTTTCTCCACGTGCTGCAGCCCTACCATCCTCGCGTGCTAGAGTTTCTTCCGACTCCGCATGTCCCAGGGATTCCCAGTGAGATTTCACCGTCAGTTTAAAGCTGCGGAACTTCACAGGAAGGGCTTCTCTCTTTTCAAACGTGGTACCACCGGAAAAATCATAGCGAAAGAGACCTGTCATCCGCTTGTTGGCCAGAGAGTCGTCCCACTTCCTCACGCACACTTTGCAATATGCCATGTTGAGCTTTGGCACTGTGACTAGCTGATGACGAGTACAAGACTCCAAGTCAGCTATCCCACGAGCCGTTGGAAACACTTCAGGGCGGTGTTCTGTTGCGTTTTGATCATGGTGGCCTGTTTGTTTGATGATCTTCATTTCATGTACGATATGATCTTGTACCTTTTCTATCCGGTGCACAAGTTTAGCCAGATTCCCAATCTCGCACACGGAGTTGTCTTTCTCGACGGAAGAATGAACGGTGTGTTGTGTCTCAGCAACGGATGTTCCTGTGAACAAACAGAAACCAATCATTATTGGGGTAATATATCTGCCTAAGATGATACTGGATTATTTTATTTATCAGTGAATCAGAAACAATACCCCAATTTGCTTCAACCAAAGGGACTGTCCAAGTTTTAGCAAAATTGTCAAATATATGTCAAATGCATGTCACATTTGGGGTATATTCTGCTGAAAACGAATATCACATTCATTTCTGACTAACAGCCCTCAATGTCATTGATTGACAGAAGCTAGATCAGACAATTCTGACGCATAAAGACAATCAATTGCATTAGCTCTAAACACGCCGCCCTTATTTAGAAACGATGCACGCAATGACTAAGGCTTTTCTTGAAAACAAATATACTATTATCATAAGAAACGTGATATTATCAGCATTTGTGAGTGTCGGCGTCATCAGTAGCTAAGCCCTTATACTAAGCCGGCGTTCGGAGAGACCGTTTTTCCACGCGTTTCGCGAAATCTTTCGCAAGTGGCCGTTCGGAGAGCACAAAACGAGATATTCCGCGCGGGATATCGCGAAAAAAACGTGAAATCGTCAGGGCATGTCATGGCGGTGTTTTCAAAGACGGCAGCCCACATGAGAAAGTCGGGAATATGTAGAAACATAGATATGTATGCTAATCTGTAAATTTAAAATACTTTTTTCATAAGTACCTGTGTGGACCAAATATACCTATGCATAATTGCTTGAAACCAAAGAAAAATGAAATTATCCAAATCCTATGACACGTTCATGACGCATATGCGCTGAAATAGGATGAGTTTTCAGAGAAATTCTTGCCAAACGACCACGAAAATTACCGTTAAATATTTTTTTCTTCAAAATATTGCTCCCTCCATATAATACACAATACATGGGTCAAATACACAATACATGGGTCTTCATTTTGAAAGGTGTAAAAGTAAAACTCGAATATATCTTTATTAGACCATTGTGGTAGTTTCAACTGATGACAAGCTAATTTCTAAAGCCCAGCAATCAGAATGACTATCTCGACTCAAATAGAATGTATAAGTGTTATTTGTCCTACAGTTAATTGGCGCTCGATTGCCGAAGGTGGCGCTTGCAGCAGCCGAGTTGATAAAGATGGCGCTAGTGGCGGCTTATGTAATGAGCATGCCGATCGACCGCCATGACGACCGGCGCGTCGATCTACGCAAGGGCGGTCTTTTTCGTAGGCTTGGAGCAGTGGGTATGATTGAATTGACAAGAAAACTGACCTTCATGTTGTGGAGGTGACTCTTGCTGGTCCTGCTGACCCCGGCTGAACTCGTCTGTCTCGGTTTCGTTGGCACGAGCTGTTTGAGCGTCCTTTTTCTTGAGCCTGGGTTGGGAGTCATGTCCTGAAATGGCATAGCAATTGTTAAGATAATTTCACAACAAAATGAAAAAAAGGATATACAACGACAGCTAAAATTGCAGCAATGAACATGCTGATTGCAGATTATGTCTAAAGACAACATGTTTCATTGTTAACAACTAGGTA
>JARBER010162431.1:0-10159 GCA_030265075.1 Balanus glandula
GAGCAGCGCCAGCCGCCCCCCCCCCCCCACGCACGCACACACGCCCCGGGCGCCGCTCCGTCCCCGCCCCAACTGAGACGGAGGCCGCAGCCGCGCCAGACGCACAGGAAGTCCGCGCGGCGGCGTCACGCCTCACGCACGTCCAGAGCTGCTGCCTGCCGCCGGCGCACGCACCTCGTCACGCACGCACCTCGTCACGCACGCAGACGTGACAGACAGACGGCCCACGGCACCGCAGTCCGGTCTGCAGCACACGCATACGCACTCCCGCGTGCACGAGAGACTTTTGAAACTCGATACGTTTGATTTTACAGGATGTTTGACACAGATTTGTAGGCATTCGGTTGATACGGTATTTCTTTCTACATCCGACTTGCAAACTATTCGGGCTTATTTTTGAAAGGCTTTCAATGAACATGGTGTCAAACATGTAATGAACAGGGATTTTTTAAAAGACATGAACGACAGGAAGGTGAGCGAACTCATCAGCATATTGCTATTATTATACATAATTGGGATAAAAGCACAACCTTTGTTTTCCCTCATATATGCACACATAATTAGAACCCATTAAAACAACTTAAGCATAACACCGGGAGAAACTACATCAATATAGTATAGTTGCGCAATGCACATGACTATCAGTCTGACAATAAGTTGATATACAGAAGGCCCCTTTTGCTGGGAAATGACGCATCCATATTTAATTACACATTAGTCTTAGGAGGAAACTCCAAAGTGCACTTTTCATAGTCCTTAACGGAAAACCGAAAGTATTATGTTGTATGCAGGAATGCAACATTTGTTTTTGCAATGGAGCTCGCCATTGACCTTCACTATTTTATTTATAATATACCTATATACTAACAATTATTTGACAAAACATAAGTATTGCTTTGAATCCTGGCAAACTTAAGCTGCATAACGATGCATTTCAGTGATGGCGGAACGATGCTGGCAAGGGGGAGGGTGGACACTTCAAATTCGCTTCCCACTTTCACTCCTGAGCAGACTGAAAGACTTCCTGTCTGCCTGCCATGACTCCAAATTATTATGTAGTGGAGGCATTTTTATCAGACCCCGGAATATCGGCATCTTTTTGTTTGAAAACCTCATATTTTGGTCATGATTGCGTTTTTTGGACATACACAATTACTAGCGATCAGAGTTCGCCAAGGGCTGGGTATGCCCATGGGTATACCCATGCCCATGCCCCTGCGTATGCCCATGGGAAACCTTCGGGCCCTAGGCGGGTCTGGGCAAAGAAATACGCAAGTGCAGTTTTCACCAACACTCTTTTGCTGTGGCTGCTGCATTTTATTAGGGTAGTTGTTTCATGACTTTACATGTATCGTTTGCAAGTAGCTAAATAAGCAAGTATATTGAATTAAAACTGAGTTGAAGTAATTATTCGCTTAATCGGAGCGGACGTGACCGGGCTTGGGCTTACAATGTATTATTTGAACGGCCTGATCCTGGCATCGGCACGGTGATCAATAAGTTCATGGACACGGGCATGGGTATGGTTGGAGTTTTGTGGGCCCGTGGCGAACTGCGCTAGCGATCCAATCTGCATTTCTGAAGTATAATGTATAGCACTGTAGTGCTGTCAGACCAGTGTATCTGTAAATAAAACAGTTAAAGAAAATCAGATATGTTGTTAGCTCACACTTATTCTGGTTGCCGCGCATTGCTTCAAAACGTTATGAGCAGTGTGTTTATACGAACCAGGGCGTGATGCGCGTCATTAACGTCTATGCCTTACAGCCATCAGGGATGGAACTTAATATCTCTTTGAGGGGTCCTGGATCTCCCAATGTTAGCTGAGCCCCCTTTAAGTCCCTTAATTATCTTAGAAAATGCATGACGTTCCAAAATAACAAGGATTACTCGAAAAGTTGGTCGGTTTTGAATTTTGCGAATTTTATCACATCATGATGTGATTCCATGTTTCGTCTCAGGAGCATTGCATTATATTACAAATATAGGAGCACTGTGAATTCGTTTTTGCTAGTTGAGTTTTTCTGTATACTATACGTTGGTAAAAAGTAATATTTTCTACCAAAGAAGTCGGTATATGTGATGACCAAGTGTTCAGACTAGCGAGTATCAGAGGGCACTTCCTTGTGGGTGTCCTCCCTTGAAAATTCAACACGGGGCATGGAGCCCCGGTGCTCCCCCTACCCCACCCCACCCCCTGCTCCGCCACCTATGAATCACTTAATGAATTTGGCTAATACATTATTGGGGCATATCTGTCTTACACCCGAGCACGCGCATGACGACCGGACAGTTCTGGAGTGTTTTTGTTTACAGCTTGATAGGAAACCTTTTGGTTTGTTTATGTTTTGAGTGTCTGTTGACTGTTTGTGCTGTGTTTAATTTATATTGATACGATTCAAAGGCAAGGTTTGTTTCCCTTGAATCAAATCGTGTTTTGCCACTGTCAAGCGGTGGGCGTCGCACACCTAATAACTGTCCCTTTGAGAGAGGCTGATTGCTCTCTGGTATAACTGATGGGAAGCTATGAATACATGATGACGCTGACATCATACGTGCATATTGCGCCATAACTGCCGCATGATACATGCAATTTGTAATGCTTGTTTAGAAAACGAAACTATTTATATGACCTTGGTACCATATAAGAAAAATATGGTTTTGCCAGTTCTCCACTTCGTATCATCAAATCATATTTACACAATCGATATCAGTGTGTGGATAACAATGAGTGCAGACGTTTCCGTAAGGATTTTTTTCTTGAATTTTGAATTTTGATTTTTTTATATCTTCATCATGAATAACAATAACATCCTCGCACAAGCACAAACAACATCGGACCTATTTATATGACTTTCAACGTTCCCAATTAAACTATCTAAGTTGTAGAATGACCTGTTACATACGTATTTAGAAAAATATTTTGGCGATTGACAAACAAAATGTAAATTTGATACCCCGAAGCCAAAGCCATGACTTGCATGGCTGTTCACTGTTCAGAGTTCAGTGAGTTCACGCGCTAACCAGCTGGATGAGACAGCCTTCTGGGCCAGCTGGCCCGAGAACGGCCTCCGTCTCCGCTGCCTGCGGCTGTCTCAGCCGGCCAGCTCGCGGGCCACGTGGCGGCCCGTTGTCTGGCGCTCCTCCGCAGAAGACCGGGGCACGGCTCCTCCGCGGGCCGGGACACGGCTCCTCCACGGGCCGGACACGGCTCCCTGTTTTACCCGGCGGTTAGACGTGGGTGGCGCCGGCCCGATCACTTCTCCGTAATTAGACATGTGTCACGGCCGGTATGCTGGCCGGCAGCAGGCGCGGCGTAAATCAGACGTCACGTGACGCGTCGCGGCACGTGCCCTGCTCCCCTCGCGCGGCGCGGCGCGGCGCGGCGCGGCGGCCCGGTGGCAGACATGTGCCGCTTGGCTGCGAGCCGGGTGCGGCCCGACGCCTCCCGGCGCTGCAGTAATTGACGGCAGGGTGGTCACAGAGAGACGTTCCGGCAGCGGTGCCCGCCAGCCGGCGGAGGAGGCTGCCGTTTGTTCGGTGGCGTGTTAACCCGCGCGGCGTAGGGGTCTGCAGCCGAACGCGCGGTGCAGGGGGTAAATTTTACCCCACCTCGTATCTTCCGAACCATAAGCCGCAGCGAGACGCGCAAGCCGGCATTCGATAGCCACGTAAAAGTTGTCGAGCCAAAATAATTTGTGTTGACCTAGAGGTCACATGTGACGTCACAGGTCCGGTCAAAGGTCAAATTATAGGTTCTCGACTTGACGGGCCATGCTTCCCATTCAAAGTCTTTGATTCTGCATTTTATTAAACCAAACCTCTCACAAGGTGTGTAAGTCATATTCTACGTTATCAAAAGTAGAATATAAGGTAAAGGTCAAGGTCAAGGTCAGGTCACACAAGGTCACCATTTTCAAAATGTCAAAGAAAATCATGCGGCACATGATTTATGCGCAATTTTACACGTAGAATTCGAAACAAGCACTCATTTTTATATTCTGACCCCATAAATTGACCCTTAGACGAAATTTAAGTCAAAATCGGTCGGGTCATTTGAGGTCAAATTTTGAAATCAACTAAACTCAACAAAAATTAGATGTTTCTAGATTGTTTTTGCCTCAAAAGAACAATGATGACATTTATTTATTCGTATCTTGTCAAAAAAAAACAACAAAAACATGATTTTCACAATTGACGTCATCTGTCTCTTACACTCAAGAAGCTATAACTCAGTCAAAATAAAAGATATTGCTTTGAAATTTTGTATGTTTACTATCCGTTCGTGGTTCTCTTTCATATATCCGGTTTTTTAATAGCGAAATAAAAAAGTTTTTCAAAAACTTTTTTGAAAAAAGTTGTTTTTTTGAAATTTTGAGGGTACAAAATCATAGTTTTGGAAAACCAAGATACTTATCTTGTAGAACATTTAATTTCCTATCTTTTTTTTCGGTTTGCAAATACCGTTTACACACGATTTTCTATGGTTTTCAAACGTGTATCTTTTTTTTATCAAAAGTTGCATGACATGACGTCATCAAAACGTAATTTTCTTCAAAAGCTCTCAATCGATTTTGTCCAAATTTTTCCAAATGACGTCAAATCAATGCAAGATAAGGTATGGTAAGTTTGAAGTCGATATCTTGTGCAGTTTTTTAGTAATCGGCAGAATCCGGGAGGGGGGGTAAAATTTACCCCTCCCTACGCCGCGCGGGTTAACGGACATGCAGCGCTGTTGGCGAACAACAAAAGTAACATGTGCTTTCAGCAGCAATTTCTTCATGTTTTGCACCACAAGGAAACATTTCATAACTTTCATTAAGGTGGCAGTGTCCCTTTAATGGAGTAAGAGAGTAACGGACTTGGTTATAGAGTAATGAAGTTAGTGTTACTTGGTCCGTTACCTGTTTTCATAAACAAAAAGTGAGGGCCGAAGCGATTTGAACCCGGGCTACGACTACCGGGATAGTTTAAAAGTTCAGCGCTATCCTACTGAGCTACTGGGACAGACTTCAGGAAGGATTTCGCCGTAGGTTCTAGACGTATGTGCTTTTCCTCTTTTGACCTACACTTAAATCATGTTGAATATGACCTTAAGCAGCAAAATGTAAAAGACATCATGATTGTTATAAGCGTGCCAGGCATTGGGCGAGTTTTGTTTTGTTGTCCAATCTGGTTCACTCACTTATTATCTAATTAGCCACTGGCATTTGTAACGTACCTACCCATGGCGATGCCGGTCATGACAAAGCTAAGTGGCTAACAATGCCGCCCTCCCTCCGGCCTCTGCAGTCACTGACCTTCACCCCTCTCATCTGCATTCGCTTGGCGTTCCTCTGCTTGGGGTCCACTAGCTTGACGTCCGTCCGCTTGCGTGGCACCTGCCAGCGGCGGGCCTGGCGAGCCTTCTTGGCCTGGACGGTGGCCTGTTTGACCCGTGACCTGCGGTGGTGCAGGGCCGCGGGCTCGGCGGCCAGCGGGGTCGCCGGGGCTGCGGCCGGTGGTGCCGGATCAGCGTTGACGCGGCCCAGCTGGGTGCCGTGGAAGGTAGCGCTGCTTCTGCGGACAGACGGGCAGACAGACGTGCCGGCGGCTAGGTCAGGGTCGGCAGCAGCGCGGCAGAGCGCCGCTTCAACGCCACCCATATATGGGGGCCGATTGGAGCGCCGGCAGTGTGCACTGTGCAGCTCCCAAATCTCGGTGGCATTTCGTCCACGCTGTAACATACTGGACAAATGTGTTGCTGTCTGTATTACGTCAGTCATAAAAGAAAACTATTACCTATATAAAGTCCAAAAAATTAAGGCACTTAAATTTGAAGTCTTGTAGTTAAACTTTGGGGCCTGGATACCTGTGCATTTTCATTAGAGTGCATTCGTGTATTATGTGGGCCTCTGCGTTGGAACTGACAAAGTGGTAAGATAAACTAGGAATGACGTATATGTACTCGTACATCGCCCAATACAAGAGAAAAAAAGGCAGCAATATGATTTACATAGGTAATAAATAAATGCGCCGAAAAACGGCACGAATTTTAATCTCCAAATGATAGCTTTGTTAGTTTAATTGCACCGCGTAGCCGAGGCAGGCGGGTCGTTTAGATCTAGGTACCTATTTCCTGGACAACTCCACTATATACCTACGTTGCAAGGACCATTTGATTACTGTTATGTGCAGCAGTAAAAATTATGTAGTTATCAATAATGTTGCTTAAAACAACTGAAATTCCTTTTTTAAAGATGAAATGGTAACTCTTACTGCAACTTTGTGAGGAGAAAATGCTTTTGCCCTACAAGATTTCGTTTGGGAGGGCAAAAGGCCATGGCCATTTTATTTTGTCCTCTTCTGGATCCTCCTCTGCGGCGGACGCAGTAGAGAATGTTGGAACAAATGCGCTGCAAATCGCCTTCCCTGACATAACACTGGCAAACCCAGCAAGTCGTTTGATGTTGGCGAGATAGACGTCTACGGATTCTCCCTTTAAGCCTATATGGAGCTGTTCGTACATTATGCCGAGTATGCATCAGTCTCATACGATTTATAAGGGCACTCTTGACCTTCATGATGTTGAGTTTCTCATCTTCAGATAGGCTATCGTATATTTTGTATGCATACCCTGTAAGATGAAGCGATAAGAGCTAGGACGAGTGTCAAGTTAGCTACTTTAAGTTTCGCAGCCAGATAGCTTTGCTGTAGGTAAGTACCACTCCGCGATGGAGTTACCACTCTTCTCTCCTTGAAACTCTGGGATTAATCGCACGTCAAAGCTCGCATAACAATAATACGTTTGGTTTACGGAAGCTGAAATAGCTTGTAGTAGACAAAATTAAATGTTGACAAAAGTGATCCTGCGATTCATTCGTTTTTTATATAGAAAAAACGCCATCTCATACCATCCTCCTTGCTCCACATTTTTGTTTGCTTTCCGATCATTATCATTGCTCATATTTATATCTCATACGCATCATACTTTTTCGACACATTCGGTTCACGGCACTCACGTCACCGACCAGCACACGCGACATACATTCATCACACTTCGCAAATACAGTGGTATAGGCACAGGCAGGTAATAGGCTGGGCAGCACGACCACGAGTCATGGCCAGGGGGTGCCGTCCCGGCATTTCTATAGCCACCGCTGTAGGGCAGATAATACACAGAGGTGACGTCACCGACCAGCATGCTCTGCCCGTAGGCTCTAACGCTAAACAGACTGCAGCGTTTTATGATGGTCATTGTACTACTTTGGCGTGTTTATTTGGCCTCGAATGAAGGTTGAGTAGGGTCAGTGGAATGTCTTCGCGGGACTTCGTATTAGCCGTCTGGTTCATAATTGGCCAGCTGGATCAGTATGGGTGAACTGTCCCATCACGGAGCTCACCACGGCAGCTGCATACCGCTGACGTCACGCTAATGATACAAAATTGGGCGCTATAATGTCCGGGACGGTCTTACTTTCTTACAGTCTTACAGTCTTACTTCTATACAACCTTAATCACGACTGCCAAGATCGGACATGTTCAGTACGAGTGCACCGCTCAGTCACGAAGCATACAGTCAATGCTCATCAGATGATCAGACACGTCGACACGACAACTATAAAGCAGACCGATGAGACCTACAAACCTTTTCCAGTACAAACATTTACATACGAACCTTTGCTTATGAATCTCTTCTTTAACGAACTTGAGGCATACGAATATCTTGCGTACGAACAGTAAAGGAACTTAATCAGCTAATATTGTTAAGAACACCAACTTAATCTGATAAGAAACTTCTTCCATTACGAATTGACAAGTGAAGGTCATGGTAGGTATATTCACCACCAGGAGTGCATGATACCCTGTACGCATAGACTTCTCCAAATGCCTGTACCTACCTACATACAGGCGCCACCAACCTATCGTAATGTGCGCTAACTCCGCTGTGGTGATGCAGTATCGTTTATCCCACTAACCTGTGGTGAGGCAGTATCGTTTATCCCACTAACCTGTGGTGAGGCACGTGAGGCAGTATCGTTCCGCCCACTAACCTGTGGTGATGGAGTATCGTTCCGCCCACTAACCTGTGGTGATGGAGTATCGTTCAGCCCACTAACCTGGGATGATGAAGGGTCGTTCGCTCCACTGACCTGTGGTGTGGCAGGATCGTTTCGCTGTCAGGATTCTGCGTCGTCGTGCCAAAGCTGTGGTAGGTGCGCATGGCCGGCTTGTTTTCGTGCAGCCCCGGCCGGTAGCCGTACGGGGCGGCCACTATGGGCACCCCGGCGGCGCTGGTCTCCTGCGCACCGGAGGCGACGGCCCGCCGCTGCCGAGACGCCCCGAGCGACACCAACTGACGACAGGCGGTAACTGGTGTCACATACAGGTCAGAGCTGCCGAGACGCCCCGAGCGACACCAACTGACGACAGCAGGACGGTAACGGATGTCACATACAGGCCAGAGCTGCCGAGACGCTCCGGGCGACACCAACTGACAACAGACGGTAACTGGTGTCACATACCGGCCAGAGCTGACTGGCGACACCAACTGACAACAGCCGCACGGTAAACGCTCCGGGCGACACCAACTGACAACAGGCGGTAACTGGTGTCACATACCGGCCAGAGCTGACTGGTGACACCAACTGACAACAGCCGCACGGTAAACGTTCCGGGCGACACCAACTGACAACAGCTGCACGGTAACGGATGTCACAATACATTTCCGACCAAAACTGTCTGGCCGACACAAACTATCCTCACTACCGGTTATACTGATGTCACATACCGGCCGGATCAGTACTGTCATGGTTCTGTCCGGCCCATATATAAGTTGACAAGAGGTGAACATCGTTACTGCAGATGTAGCACCCTGGCATGTTAGTCAGTTATTTGCTTCAAATTTAACGGAAGTCAGTTTCTCCGTTTCTTTGTTGCCTTGGGATGCTTTAGCCTCGATGAGTCCATAGCACTCTTCCTTCCCTAGCTCAAACCCCACGATAATGGGAGAATACAAATTTGACCAAACCTTCAGTCACTGGTATAAAAAATTTAGATATACGGATTTTAGGTAGCTATGTTCCTAGACACGTGTGACCTTACCAGTCGGAGCCATAAGTGGAGAATTGAGGGCTTTGTGGGTGCTTGAGCACCCCCTGAAACCAAAATGCGTCTTGTTATTGACGTTTGCATAGTTTATTGTGCTAATTTCTATCTACGATGTTACGGTGCCGCTGCGGTTAGGCGTCCGAAGCCCAAAGCTGACAGACCAGTATTGGGTTTTCTAGCACCTTTGCTTTAGCATCTAGTTTAGTACCGTTTAACCGTCCCAATCCCAATATGTTAAGCCAATGAAGCTCGCTGAGCGTTTTCTGGCAAGGTATTACTCAAGATATGTGGCGCGTGGCATTTTGGTCATTTTTGTCCAGTTGTCACTCGAGGTAACACGTGATTTCGCAGTGACAATTGGGTTGGTGACCCCTTCAGGGGAGCGTGACCTATGCAGGGCACCCAGGGGACCAACCAATTATATTTTGATAATAACTATTTTTACTCAGGTGGAGGTTATAATGTTTGATTGCATTACCAGCCACCAGTTTTATATTTTACACGAAATAAATGGTATTCGCCTGTTTCGACGTATAGGTATATGATCTAGTCCTCCGCATAAGTGTGCAGTTCCATTCACTACGAACAATGTAGCACCACCACTGAGAAGCAGCGGGAAAGCGCTGCATTTCCGCGTTGCCTCAGCGGGACCAGTGCAAGGACGCAGGAAGCGGGGGGGCCGAGGGGGCAGCCGCCCCCTCAACTTTTTTTGCGTGGGGGCGTCGCCCCCTCAACTTTTCTCTTTTAAGTCAATCAAGCAAAAATATGGATATTCACAGAAAAAAATTGAGCCGCTTCGCGGCATGACACAATATTCCAATTAATTATATATGAATTAGGAAAATTGGTAACTTAATTCCGTCCCATGTCTGAAAGAGGTTTTCATTGGTGGTAGTTGCTGATCCCAGAGCCAACGCCCTAAAATGTTAACTTTCAAGCCAGCTACATGTTTAGCTAGATTCTTAAATAAAAAAGGAAACGCGAACGCAATAACGCAGGTGTCGGCACCCGGAGCCGCTGATTAAGCAGCTCAAGTCGGCACCCAGAAAACTCGGAGGCACCCGGAGCT
>JARBER010162442.1:0-10158 GCA_030265075.1 Balanus glandula
TTAAAAGAAATATCACTTCAAATCTCGAACATTATCAAAGACATTACAATTTTCTAGAGTTTCACAGTTGACACATGACATATAATGGTAATGCATACATATTTTTAGTTTTTTTTAATTGGTTGTTGATTTGGAAGGGTTCAGAGCCAGTTTCATATTATTTAACTTGATTTTCCTCATTCTATTATACATAAAACAAGCTGTTTTTCATATTAAAAAAATATATTTATGGCAAATATTACTTTAAAGAAGCAAAAAATAAATCACTCCATGCTTATGTAGATACTGGAATTAACCGCTGATACATGAGTTAACTCCTGAGGCGTGTGTCGCGATACTGTGAGTGTATCTGAGACATTTTATTTTTGTCTACACTTTCCACTCCAAGTGTTAGAATAGGACCAATATCACACAAATTGCTCTCAAAGATAAAGCGAATCTCCTGCACAACGCAAACAAGACATTCCAAGCAAAGATCACAGTCAAGACCAGGTCACAAAAGGTCTACGAAAGTCATGCCACACATGTTATATAGGTTGTTTTACACGTACGATTCGCTAGTCATTTTTGCAAATGCTTAAAAATAAGCTACTGGATCAGATTTACAAGATCAAATTAGGTCAAATTTTGAGACTGATTATTTGTAATAAACTAGCCATGCAAATAAATAAACTCAGGCCTACTTTGTTTCAGAATGCAGTAATAACATTTGTCATCCATACAATATAGGTACATATCTGTTAAGAAGTACCAGAAAAGTGATTTAAAAATAAAATCATGAAAGTAGTAACTCATTGACCGATATATCAGTCACATACACAGATATTGCGTTGCATTATGATTTTTGTCGGTTCTGTGACATAAATTCAGTGTTTAAAAACAAATCGGAATTTTGTAGCCATTTTTTCCAAACCTGAATCTTTTACTTTTCGGGGTCGAAAACCAAAAACAAAAAGAGGAAGGTATAACCCTACAGTTCGTGTTGGTCGCAAGCCCTTTTTTTCAGAAGTACCGTTTTTATCCCGCAGTATGCGAGATACAAATTATAATAACTTTCTGACATTTTTTCGCGTTCAGACAGTTGTGTTTTTGCTCGGTCATATGGCGAAACAACAGACAGTAATATTTGTTCGGTCATTGGACGAACCAAAGAGCGAAACCAAGACGATGCAGTTTGCCGCAATGTGGATGACCTTGAGGCGGTCACCACAATGACCAAGGCGTTGCGCAACAGGAAGCCATACAGTTTCTTGGTGAAACCCTACACAAGCGATGACATCACAAGGAAAATCGTCAATCCAGCCTTGGACGTACATAGGTACACTGCGTTTAGTTTGGCATAACCACAGCATGACTTTTTCCTATGATACATGGTAGAAAAACTATGTAACGCTGCTGGTTGAAAAACAAATTAAGTGGTAGTGAAACTCTTTCTCCAGATTTCTAGCCAGCCGCTAACCTGGGCTGCAGTTCTGAGGCCTCTCCGCTGAAGCCAAACGAACACCATATAGATGCTCGTGGCGTCCCGGAACTGAGACAGTGGGTGAGCTAACCGGCTTGCGTTCGAAGCCCCATGCTGCGGCAGTGACGGTGCCGAGGTAGCTGGCGTGAGACGCCTCGTCAGTGATCCGAGCTCGCTGACGCTGGACGGAGAGAGTGGAGAGCAGTGGCGGTCATCAGACTCTGTGGAAGAGACGGCAGCGGTCACCGGACGTTGTGGACAGGACAACAGTGAAGACTGTGGAGCAGACAGTGTAAACAGTAAAAGATACTCTGAAAGAGAGAAGAACAGATAAGAGAACACTCGCGATACAATTTTTCACAGAATATTGGAGCGCATCAGTCGGCTGGAAGATACATAACTGTCCTCCAGTATTTGTGGACAGGAGTTGTTGAACATTGAGACAGCTAATGATATTCTGAGCTGGAGTAATTACTGAAAAGGAGACAGCGATAGCTGTCCGGGGCAAGACAAGTAAGACGATCTGGGACTAAATACGCAGGTTTTCTTATCATATCTCACGTCGTGCTAGGAGAAACGGTTAACGGAAGCTCTAGCCGCAGTGCTGCCGACCGTACCTACTTGTCTGCCTGGAGCCGCCTCTGTCGGCTGACCTGACCTTGTGACGTCAGAATGGCCTCATCAGGGTCGCTGCGCTTGCGCTGTTCGTTCGGCGCCGGTCGTCGTCTGGCTCGACACTTCTCACGTCAGGAGGGTCAGGAGGCGTATGACCGACTCCAAGACCCAGTCTTCTCCCGCGCCGGAGCTTACATGAGACGCCGGCTAGGAACGGATGATCCCATTGGCCGCGCGAGGGGAGGCGCGGAAGAGTCCACTGTGCTACCCGGGGCTGGTTCGGAAGAGGCAGACGAATTTTGGCCGGAAGATGAACAAGACAACGCGGAGATAAATGCAATAACTGCAGCACGTCTTGTCGCAGACATTAGGGATCCAGACAATGCAGCTGCTTCACCGCAACGGCGAGCAATATCGTCAACAACCACGCCCGCTGTCTCCGTCAGATCTCCGCGGACTGACGAGAGAAGAGCAGCTTTTAATGGCTCTCCGAAGTCGGAAGACACGAGCTGCCGACGTGAGACGAATCCCGACCGTCCCGTAGTGTTCACCCTGGGTGGAACCAGCCTTACCCGCTCATTCCGCTATTCACTTCGCCGGCTTCGTAGCCAATCGCCGCCTCGCCCGCAGTGTGACGTCACCAGAGCAGCACTGCGTGACGTCACCGGATTGTCCGGCTACCCTCTGTTCCTCAGCAGAGATGACTTGACCGGGGAGCCGAGCAGCGGCACAAACAGCAGCGGCAGTGGCGGCGACGGCGGCGGCGGCGGCGGCGGCGACGGCGACGACGAGCAGGCTGACACGACCGGCAGGTGGCGTCTCTGCCGATCAGACTCGGAACTATCGGACGAGCTGGCGACGTCGGGCGGCGAGCGAGACTCTGGATTTGGGACCACGTCTGGAGACGACACAGACGGGTCGCTGGGAGGACCGACTACGGCAGCGCTACGGCCGGCTACGACGCGAGAGCACGCCGCTGGTGGACGGTCGCCGGGGAAGAGGAGAGTGACCGGCGGAAGGGGATCGGACAGAGGGGCAGGAGCTGGAAAGGGGGACGGCGACGCAGGGGAAGGGAGAGGGGTACCCACAGCGCGGAAAGGCGGTGAGAAGAACGGCCGGCTGCCGCATGTCAGCGACTCAGTTCGGAAGCTTAAAGGCAGTGTAAGGAAGTTTTTGATGGCGACATAAAAATTCGCTATGTTTGTTTAAAAAAAAATGCGACTAGCTTCTATGATGTTCACTTTTTTAGTGATATGAAGCATCTCTCACCTTGTGCCGCTCATAACATGTGTAACTCATAAGGATATTGAAAGGGTATCAATCATCAGGCGGGGAACGCCGATAATGATATGAGCGATTACTGCGCATTGTTGACAGTGGTATATACCCCGGGCCAGCTATGGTTCGTATAGCTAATTTTATTAGTGATGCAAAGCATCTCCCAGCTGGTGCTGCTCATAAAATGTGTAACTCATTAGGATATTAAAAGAGTATCAACCTTCAGACGACGAAAGCCAGCAATGAGATGAACGATGACTGAACCCTGTTCACGATTGTATATAGCCTCGGCCAACTGTGGTATGGATCGCCAATTTTCAGCTATTGTGTGAAATGTGCCCGAAGAACGACTCTGCAGATTCAAGCTATGATGTGTAATGCGCATGTTCATGACAGTACTCATTGTGATAATGGAAATACATGGTGGCATATATGTTAAACGTATGTCGACGGCGACTTCTGTGTCAAGGCCTGCTTTCGGTCAATGCTCTTTCCTATTGTTTTTGTTTATCCGTTGATAATCTTGATGTTTTTAAGTTAAATAGACATTCAATTTCAAATCAATCAAGACAGTTGAAGTGTAACGAAAGCCAAAGTGAATTGATTGTACAAATATTATTGTAATGTCTTATCGGTCCATTTTACCTTTGTTTCCAAAGATTTTTGTTTACAAATTGTTAGTTTGGTCAAACATTTTATCTGAAAAAGAAGCATTTGTTGGTATGTTGTATCCTGGTTGTTGCCATTCACTTATGATGCACATGGGTCATAAGATTAACATGAGTGTACGTCACTAATGCGCAAAGAAACGATATCAACGTATTGGAGGAATTCACGATCGTATTAAATTCTACAAGTTTGAAACTGCTTGGACTCTCACAGAGACTTTGGCAAATTTACAAACATTGTGGAAAGTACGCCAATTTTTTGGGAAGTAGCCCGCGCCCGACTGGAGGGTGTTTGAACACCCCTTGCTTTATCCAGATGAGGAAAAGTGATGGTGTGTATCCCCGCCTACTTTTCTAAGCCTTTCCATTGATTTATTTACCTTCTGTTAATTATTAAAGCTTGAACTTTGTGTCAGGTTAGGTCAGGTCACCAGTTCCGATCAACTGACCCCACTTCCAAAAAGTTTGTAGTCGTGTTATCACCATAATAAGCGATCAATATAAACTGTAACGATTGCGTTAGCTCATCAGTGTCTACAATATGTTTATCTCGGAATTTGGATGCCGGTGACTTAAGCTTAGGTCATTTTCGTCAACTCATCTTCATAAGTCAATAATTTGTAAACGCTTTTTTTTCCGAAGATATCAGTCCAATTATTTCTGGATCATGTTAAGCCGCGCGGCACAGGGGGTAAATTCCCCTCAAGGGCTCTGACCTTAACCCAGAAACGGTGAAGGATATTTACATTGAAATTTCTCCATCTTATGCTGCATTAATATCATCGGCTTCTAAGAATATTTTGATGATATCATTGGAACGCTTTTGGAGATAATAACGTTTTAATGACGTCATGTCATGCCAATTTTGATGGAAAGACAATAGCTTGAAAACATCGTAGCTCTCCTCTACTAGGCTGCGCATTCGACTGAACAGTACACCCCTGTGCCGCGCGAGCTAAAATCGGATGCTGATGATGGTCCAAGTGTAAATTGTATTCAGTTGCCCGTTAAGGTTCATTTCAGGTCATTTGAGATCATGATCACTTTTTTTCCCAATATTCTCGATATAATGAAGACAGAGACGTGAAACCCACACCAATGTATTTTTATCACGGGAACACGTATCAAATCATAAAACAAGACCTACTGATTTGAGGCCACCACTTGACCTGGACCTGAGGTCAATTTTCGAAGTTAAACTTAAAAGATCGCATCACATTCAGTTTTGTATTGTAGCCCGTGTTGACAAATCCCTATCAACACGTTTTATCGGCTGAAAAGACCCCTACCAAAAATATTAGTCTCCTGGCGAAGGAATGCAGTGCTTGGGCAAAAATGCAGCGCTGGGAGAAAAATACGTACCTAATGTTAATTACGCGATCCGTGCGTTCTGAAATTATTACCAACAATCTTTTGTCCTGAACTGGCGCGATGTATGACCATTTAAAAAAAGAGAAAACAATGCACTGAAATATAAAAATATAATACAATCTTGCAATTAATTTTTGCATTTTTGTATTTTGGATTTATTCGTTGCATTTTTATTCTTAAGGTGGTCTGTTTTCTTTGCTAGTATCGTTTTAGGATTAATGGAGAAAAGCTGGGATGTGGCAAATATTGTCCTGTCCCTTTTCACCAGCGGGGCGCAGTTCTTAAGCAAAATCTACGAATGCCGCTTGACCAATACAAAGCACTGACAGCAGCCTTCGCCATAACATATCGCTCCCCACCTGGCGCTGTTGCAGTGCGTCACGTGTAGTGTCACGTTACGATGACATCCTGCTCATGACATGACGTGACGTGACGTGGCGTGACGTGACGTGTCGAGAAGGTCATCACCGGTCTGTTATCGCCCCCCCCCCCCTCCCCGCCGTCACATAGCCGGTGACACTGGTCAGCTGTGGCGGGCTCCACGAGTGAAATCCGGCTGAGAACCACCGCGCTGGTGCCGTCCGAGAAAGCCTGGTGGCGTCCCCGCCCATAGAGATCGTATATACGATCTCTATGTCCCTGCCAACTGCGTCTGCCTCACAGTGTCTCAGCTGATGATATTCTGACTGAGGTTCTCGTATATACGCTAGATATCAAAAGGGGTTAACTAGTATCTAATACCGTTTTTTTTTTGGCAAGAAATGTTTTACATATTTTTTTAAGCGTTGGTAGGTAAGACAATACTTTTATAAATGTGAGCCACGGTGGGTGGTAATAAGCAATATAAGGATTGAATCCACTTGCTACAACTTCAGATTCCAAAACATGACGTGGCGATTGTAGCATGGGAGCCACCACTATCATCACAACACGTGTCCTCGGCTATTGGTCGTCGATCCGACCCCCGTGCCGCACGTATGCACATAGACAAAGCCAAGCCGCATGGACCGCCGGATAGTGCTGGCCACCACAGTTCGCTTAACGACGAACTCAACAGATTAAAGTAATTTATGGACTCTGACTAATGTTGTTCGCCTTTGCGTTCATAGCCGTTTGACATACTATATTTTGTCAATGCATGTCAAGAAAAAATATGAATACGAAATATATTAAATCATATGATTCATTTAAGCTGTCCTTTCATAGAAGTCTACCACTCCTTTGAAGTGTTTCCATACAATTTTTTAGAATAAGTTTATCTTCAAAAGCAGCATTCTTAGAAATTGTACCGGCAACTGTGTAATATGTATCAGTAAGAAGTTGAAAAAATATAGCTCGCATATCATATACTTGTTTATGCGAGTCACCAAAAACGGTCAGTGCTCGGCGCTTGCATATAACATGAAATTCGTTTTTATGCATTTCACAAGGTACAGATGTAAAAGCCATCAACACTGCGACATGCATGCTGGACACAGTTGAATCTTCCACTCTGAGCTAAGGGTTTGAGTCTCTCAATGTGATTGGTTCGTTGTTGTGTAGTTATCTTGATTCGTTCCTTTTCGACGATAGTTTGCATACTGGCACAGATACAGTTTTTTTAGACGCAGCACTCGCGTTTCTCAGTTCCTTGTTTCTTTTACGACGTTGATAAAGCGGATGTTTGAGGTTCGTGTACGTTCTGAAGGCATTTATATTTCCATGATGACCATGATGTGTCAACCATCTGACTTGGGCCTCATGGGTAAGTATTTTGCTTAGAAACAGGACAAATGTTAACAGAATATATTAACATTTTAAACTAGATCTGTTAAACAGATCTAGTAAAAATTTAACAAATATAACAAAAAACAAAAAATATATACAGCAGGCGCAGCACCATATTTCTTAAGATTTGTCTCGAATCGAGTTGTCGCCCATTGTAGCCTTACCGGAATTTCGCATTGAATGACACCCAAAACTTAGCTTGAGATTACTCGCGTGCTGTTTTTGCTTACGCGTTCAGCTACGAATCGGTATTGAACGAGGTATGGTGACATTCTGGTGACATATGATGGCATCCGATCTGGTGAAATTACAACATATTCGCTCTTGGCTTTAGTTACATGACTAAGCAAGATACAATATTGTTGGGCTATGAATGTATAATCCAGACCTCAGTGGGGACAATTTCAGCAACAATGAAACCACCAACATCACGTTAGTTCGAACATTGTTGAGCAACGACGGAAGAGGCGACACATTGCAGGTCTCCATACTCCTCCATCACGCAAACGACCACAGTTGTCTGAAGTGTAAACCACTGATGTCATGGACTTCTTTGAACGGCACTGGATGTCATTTGTCCACCAACACAATCTGCTTCCATGAAAAAAAAATTGCACACATACTCGTGTCCGATCGTGCTTTGTTCTCGGTGTTTATGGAAGCGCCACCACTGCTGACATGTCAAAGTGAATAACTCAGCTTTGTCTGAGAGCATAGCCCGTGACTATCAACTGGTCGAAATCGCCAAGCCACACCTTGTACTTATACATACATCAAACTTGTCGGGGACGGGAATCAAACCGCCAGCCTTTGGCACAGGAAGTACTCAAAATACTGCTGCGCTAGCTGCCGTCTTGCGCTCATTAGTCATTGGTGCCCGCGCTGTATGTTTCAGGTTCTGCTTTGCTGTATGTTTCAGGTTCTGCTTTGCTGTATGTTTCAGGTTCTAGTTTGTTGTATGTTCAGATTTTGTTTCGCTGTACGTTTCTGTTTCTGTTTTGCTGTGTGCTTTAGGTTCTGCTTCCATATCCACACATTTCGGCAATTCCACGCAATGGTGGCTCTTCCTCGCCTTTCGTCAGATTATAAAATACACTGCAAGTTTCGCTGTATTTTTCAGTTTATTCTTTGCTGTCTGTTTTGGGTTATGTTTTGCTGTCTGTTTCAGGTTCTGTTTCGCTATATATTTCACGTTCTGTTTTGCTGTATGTTTCAGGTTCTGTTTACCCGGAGAAGTGGAGACGTCAGTGTGTGTGTGGGTGAGATTGAGACGTTCATCAGAGTACATCAGAGCGCCGACCTCACCAAACCACCGATCCTACAGGGTAAGGTACTACACTAGTAGTGGAAGACTCTGAAGTTTGTCGAATTGAATTATAACACACATTGTTGGCAGAACTGGCACTCATCCACATGGATGTGGCTGTTGTGAGCCCTCGTCAGACATTGTCTAGATATTGGATGGATTATAATTGCTCAGCAGTGGTGGATGGAAATAAACTCGGACACATTGCAAAGCAAAGGTCTGTTCACGACCACCTGCGATTCGGCGGTCAGCCGCGGGCTCTAGGCCCGCACGAAGTAATGACAAACAGTAATGACACATCCTTATTGTGGCCCTTCCCATTTGGTATCTTTTCACGTTTATGTTTACATTCCGCTTAAAATATGTCATTTGTATCATGTATTAAAATTTAGTTTTCTTTTTGTGAAGCTCGTGTATCCACTAAGTTTCCTATATCTTGAAAGGTTTCCTATATTTTTTTTTGAACAGACAACGTAAAATACTTAAGAAAAAATGCCTCTAAAAATTCACGAAAATAGTGTTCATGATGTTTTTTAGTCATCACGAAAGCTTATCAGGGGCGCTAAATATTTTCGCAAGTCAATGGAGGTTTCAGGATAAAAGCAAATGATGGAAAGTAAATAAGGGAAGTAAAATATGTTGTGTTACGTGGAAAACAGAAAATTCCCTTTCATGGTGTACTACAGATATCTCCAATTGGCTTTCTTTTATTCAGAAGGTTTGCCAACGGTCACATCATGAAAAGTTCCGTATTTGTTAATGCATGATGTTTGCTGTGGGTTGACATTGTCTGCAACGCAAATCTCATTAGCGTCGTTGCAACCACGCACTATTTAAATTACCATCGTTTAAATAACATTCAAACAGTAGAAGATGCATCGCAACAGTCATGAGCCCACTCAAAGTTGTATCACTAAATCGGCAGTGAGTTCTTCCCAAATCCATTGATGAGCGGTGTCAGACCATGCGTGTGGAGACATTCCTAGTGATTAGTCACCTCAGACAGCGAACAAACGCGGTTTATTCCAGATAGGTGTCACCTGTATTGTGGGCCATAGGGCGCGATTTGACGAAAATGACGTCACTGTCTTTCCCCTTTTTTTGCTGGCCTGCCGGCCGTTGTCGGAAACCAGCATCGTTGTGTTTGTGCTTAGTGGTAGTTTTAGATCACTGCTGCATTTCGTATTAGTTACAGTTATTTGAATACACATTTTTTGATGTTCTGGCTGTTTTTATTGGAAAGTCATGACACCATCTCGGCGAAGCCAAAATGCTGGTGACACCACTTTTTACATATGGCCTTGGTTATGTCTGTACAGAGCATGCAGGCACTCCAGGAAATAGTAAACTAGTGAAATTACTATGCCGATTGAGATGGGGATATTGTCGCTATCTTTTAAGATTCAGCTTGAAGTATGTTTTAAGCATTTAGTAATGCTATGTGCCAGGCTGTCTTCAAAACGGGTCCACTACAAAAGAGCTGGGGGAAAAAGAGCTAGTGCAATTTGAGCTAGTAACATTTGGACTAGCATAGAAAATCGCTAGTGGTCAAAAGAGCTAGGGAACAAAACAGCTAGGCTAAGTATGAGCTAATGCTACTAAAGAGCTAGTCTGTTGGTGCTAGTGGACAAAAGAGCTAGTGCGGTGATAAACAAAGAGCTAGTCAAGTACAGTTGGTATATTTTGGTATA
>JARBER010162453.1:0-10157 GCA_030265075.1 Balanus glandula
TAAATACAAGATATAGCTTTTTATGGTATTTATACAAGTTTTTGAGATAAATGAATATCACCATTGTGTTTTTCATGAAAAAATAATAGCTAAAGTATTTTAAAAGTATATGGTTGAGTGACATAAAACTTGTCCATTGTATCGATTTATGCCCCAGCCCGCCGACTGCTTCCAAATCTCTCATCCGGCTCGTGCCTTAAAAAGGTTGCCGGCCCCTGGGATTATGCTTTGGCCGTGTGGTGTAACTGGTGATGAAATATTATTTCATTTTATCTATGTTTGTTTTTCTATTATTGTCCGTTGAAAGTTGTAACTAAAATAGACGTTTTCAATAACTCGATTAAAGTTGCATGTGGAATGTTTCTGGATTTAAGGAAGGGACAATTGCACTTTATTGTAAAATTTAATATTTTTATGATAAAACTATTAATCTAAAATATAACAAACTTCTACTTTTGTAGGGTTGGACCAACAATTTAAACAACCTACAATAATATTAAAATAATAATTGCATATGAATCTGAATCGTAAGTCCGTTTTTGAAATTCACACCCAGTCGCCAGTATTATGGTTCAAAGTTATATTTTCTTCCATAAAATTACCCGGATTAGTCCGCCATGTAACACTACCTTTCAAAATGCATAAACTGCTGCATTGCGCAACAACTGTTAATTGCTTTACTTCAAGCTTGCACCTTCTGTCCAAATGTGTTATGTCAAACCACTGATGTCTTATTATGCCTGTGTTATGACTAATGGTTCGCAAGAAACAAAAGTTGATTCCATTTTTGTATACTAATTTCGAATAGATTTGATGTCCTATCATTGATTAAGTTTTTCTGACAGAACTTTTTTTGTTACCCAATTGCTTTAACTATTTGCTCCTGTATATCAAAAGTTTACATGGTAACAAACCAAGTGCGGTGGATGCACTATATCGTTCCATGTAGTGAACAGGAACCCAAAGTATGTTCATAAAGGTAAGGACGTAAAAACTCGGTCACGTGATGACCCAACCCCAGCTTAGCGCACGTGCAGGGCACCTTCAGTGTGGTTGGCTCCAAGGAATCTTAGCCAGCTGATGCTCCAGTTGCTTTAACATTGCGATTTTACAAACGCTTCTTGATAAACATAATTTAGGTACGCAAAAAACGTCAGACGAAATCAAGAAACAGATTTAGATGCAAAATAGAATAAGCCATCTTTACATCACCCGAACCCAAATTATAATGGAACTGTCCGCGGATATCAGTCGAATGAACGAATCTAAAGCGGTCAGTATCCATGGTGTTCATCTGCAATCTGCATGCTGTCAGAAAGTGTTCACATCATCTAGCGTTATTTGTGGCACCCGTATTTTCCACCAGACGGCCTAAATCACATTTGCATCATTTGCCTCCCCCCTCTCCCCGAGATCACGAAATCTCGATATTTACAAATCAGGTTTTACTAAATCATACGGCGTCCGATTCCCACCGAAACTATCTACATTTGCTTATCAAACAAATTTACAAAACATGTTTGGTAGGGGTAAGAGGGGCGATAAAGTGTAAACATTAGAGACATATTTGATCCAACGCAGAAGCCAGGTTTACTTTACCAACTAATTTGAACATATTTTATAGGGAATGATATAGATTAAAGATGGAACTACAGGCTTATATTTGGTTCTGATTTTTGAAAACTCGGAAAATCTTAGACCGTTACTATATAAAATACCTAACCGCGGGCACCTGGGCCATCTTGTATCTGACGTCGAGCGCATGGGAGGGGCAGCCGCCGTGTCCACCGTGGACGACGCTCTGGCTTTTTCTCTATATTTAGTGGTCTTAAGACGTTGACAAGCCTTTGCGACGTGTGCATACTAGAGAAGTGGTCATAGTGATTATGTTATTATAGTTTTCATGTCACTTTTCGCTTTCTGAGCGTGTTGGATGTATTATATTCTCTATATCAAACTTTCGAAAAACGTGTCACACTCGGCTGTCCGTCCTTCTATCTATTTTGGAAGATCTCGACTCTGGACCGTCAGCTGTTAGCACATCTACTGTCGGTCCCGATAACTGGCCGGCCCGGGCCGCGCCGTCCGGCCAGGGGACGATGGTCGAACGCGGAACGCCCCATAAATCACCAGCTCGAGTCGACATCCTCAGCAGAGGCGCGTCCAGGAACGGACGGGGGAGGATAGCCGGTCACCGGGTCCAGCTGCGAAGGGCGCATGCCATCCGAGAGCGCCAGCCCTCGTCTTCACGTGCTGATCATTCTCACCGGACCTGGAGCTGGCGGCGCTCGTGATGAGCGCGCAGACGAAGCCCGGTCAGGCGGACCGAGGCTGACGGGCGCCGGCGACACCGACGGCCGTCAGCGAGGCACCGGGGACGCGATTCCCGTTCATGTATGCCGACTGCCAAACTCGCACGACAGAGATGTGATCATCATCCGTCAGACCCGGCGGCGGCGGCGGCGGCGGCGGCGGGCAGCGGCGGCGGTGGGCAGCGTTGGCGGCGGCCCGGGCTGGGCTGCCCAAGCCCACATCACGGTGGGCCCTAGCCCCTCGCGACCGAAACCAATCAGCCTCAGCGACAATATCGGACACATTAACGCCCGTTCTCTAATACCCCGACTGGACGAAGTCAATGATCTGCTAAGACACCAGCTCGATATCCTGTGCGTGTCTGAGACGTGGCTGACACCTCACGTCCTGGACCGGGTGTTGGTATTCCCAGGATATAGCATCCACCGTACCGTTTGCAGTACCGCCCGGACGACGGTGACTCGGTGCGTCCGCCGCGCGGGGGTGGAGTCGCTATCATCACAGTCCACATCCTCCGCGTGGTAAGGCTCAAGATGAACGTGACCGAACCCACAATTGAGTCGCTGTGGCTCTCTGTGAGTGGACCCGGCCGCAGCACGGTGCAGTGGTGGTCGGCACCATCTACCGGCCGCCGGGCGCACCAACATCCAGAACCATCGACAGCCTGCGGGCAGAACTACAGAGAGTGGTCACCCCTGGGAAGCCTATCTTTGTTTTACGAGATTTAAATATCGATTTCCTCCAATCAAATGGCCCTAGCGTGCGGAACTCAGCACCGCGCTGGATGGTCTGAATCTGCACCAACTGGTGGACCAGCCCACCCATGATACAGCCTACACCACGCTGCTGGACTTAATCCTGACCAGTGAGACCGGTCTACAGAATTAAATTGAAGCCTTTCCGACCCCGTTGCCGACCATCAGCCGGTGCTACTGCGCGCTCCCGCCCGCCGACAGTGTCGGGGGCCCGCTATGACTACGATTCCACCTTGGGGACGCTTCGGCTGGGACACACTCTGCTTAATCCTTCGTATTGCAGACCATGGGAGCCGCTGCACACTGCCTGTGTTGTGGGCGAAAAACTCGACGCATTCATGAAGAACTGGAATGCAGCCGTCGATACACACTGTCAGCCCGTCACTGTGTGGTCACGTCGATCGAGCGGCCCGTGGTTGCCCAGTGACGCTCAGCCTCAGAAGTCAGATCACCGAGGCTATGCAGGAACGCGACAAAGCCCGGAAAGCATAGGAGCGCCAGCGCACTCCAGACTCATGTCATGAGTACAGGTGGTGCCGAAACCGAGTAAAGAAGCTTCTAGGCCTCGCGCGGCGTTCATTCTTGTGTGACCGTCTGTCGACTGTCCGTCGTGATATCTGGAGCCGTATAAACCAGTTCAGTCTACGGCCAGTGAACGGGAGGGACTCGCCCTCTGACGACTTATGCAGCCGCGCCGACGCGTTCAATGCCCACTTTGCCGCGGTGGGGCCCCGCATAGCAGCGGAATTTGCGGCGGCGACGCGTGACTGCACCGCTCATGCTCCAGCAGGCCCGCGACCGTACCGCGTATGTGCCTCTGCACTCGAGTTGTGCCCGACAACTTTACCCGCGGCAATCAGCCGAATGAGCGGATCTGTAGAGTGGTCGGTATCGATAGTGTTCCTCTGCATACTGTCATAAGTTGTTTTTCAGTCATTGCACCTTACTTACTGTGCCCGGTTAACTCTTCCAGTGTGTATGTACCTTTCCCGGTGCCTGGAAAACCACTCGTGTCACGTCCGTGTACAAGTTGGGTGATCGAGCAGGTTTCAGCAATATTGTCGACCTGTCTGCATTCTCTCAGTGCTCTTAAAAAGATTACCTGTCTCAACACGCCTCAATTGCCTGTCTCAACACGCCTGTCTTCAACACGTCATACCTGCTCGAACACCACGTACTTACGCCGAATCAATACGCGTACCGGCCGCGTCACTCCACGGAGGACGCACTAACTGACGGTGTCGAGTGGCTCGCAAGGGCCGTCGATAATGGTCACGGTGCGTCGCTGACCATGATCGACCTCAGCAAGGCTTTCGACAGCGTCGATCATGGTATCCTTTTAGGGAAGTTTGAGTGGTGTGGCGTAGCCTCCGATTGGTTTAGGAGCTACCTATCAGTGCAATCGGAGACATGTAGCTGGCAGTAGCAGCTTGACCCCACTGCTCCTGTCACATGGGTGTCCCAGGGATTGCTGGTTGGCCAATCCTCTTTCTGATCTTCACCAATGACCTCTTGTTTTCTTCCCGATTGCCGCCTCCTATCTTGCATTATTGGCACTCAACTCTTTGATAGCTCCCCACCTAACGCCACTGACTTATCCCACCTCAAGGCACGCGTTTATGAGTCCATATGGTGCCTTCCATATGGTGCATTCCATCAGCGGACTATACGACGTAGCTTGCACCATTTTGTTTATGTCGTCCTCGACTATCGCTCACTATTTTCTATTGGCGCCAAGTCAGGACTGTTGGCTGACCATTCATCCTTTGGTCCAAAACGTGGGAAAGTCGAATTGGTTGCCTGCGTCTTGCGGGCTTCATGTGCTGGGACGCCGTCATGTTGAAAATGGCCCTTGACATGTCAGCAAGAGGTTTGAGGTGAGTCGGAGGGTTGTTCTGCTTCCGCCGCGTCATCGCAGCTGTCACTGTCCTGCTGAAGATCGCCTCCACGTACCAGTCGGCCGGCACGGTCTGGCTCAGTGTACAGCATGCAGGTCTGATAGCCCGCGACAGCACATCATTCTCCAGACCAGAATCCTGAGCTGCGGCTGCTTGACAGTCTTGGAAGGATGGACGTCTGAGCTCTGAATGGCCCGATTTCAGTCGTTTTGCCGGTTGGGTGGATGAAAAAGTTTCACCGGAGACTCGTTTGTGAACGAATCAGTCTCCAGTCCTGTACGGCCCAGGCACGCCTCACCAGTCACCATGACAAGTCCGTCTCTGTTGCGGGCCAGCCATCGGCAGATGGTGCGACGAGTAACACCCAGCTCCCGGGCAGCCTGACCATGGGTCATCCCGCCGTTCAACATGCCGACAGTTTGGCAGCGGGCCGACAAATGCTGCTCTTTGATCATTCTGGACTCCCGATCCGCGCGCACGGGGTGCCAATGCAAAAATGACCCCACCCTGCCGGCAGGCCGAGTCACGTCGGACAGCGGGTCACGTGACCAGTGGGCACGCAACGAAGTCCTGACAGCCGGTCCTGGCGAAGTTCATTCGCGGTGCTCTCAACTAAGGGAAATGCGTTAGACTGCGTTAGAATGTACGTCGTCGCGGCTCCTTAGATTTTGTGTTCATAGGTTTTGTGTTCTTAATGTATACCTTTACTGTGCAATTTTAATTTTTGTCCTTTTTGATATATTTTATGTGTATTTTGTGTATGTATGTTTTTTAACTCTTTGACTTCACCTGTCACTGGGCATTGCCTGTTGGTGATATATTGCTAATAAACAATAAACAAATTAGGCTCGTGGAAGGGTGTGCTATCAATTGTGGGACACCTTGTATTGTCAGCATAACCTCTCCAATGTAATACATATGTCATTTGATGTCTGAATACCCCCTGTTATAGTATTTGATGAACATGTGTTCTGGTAAACTATAATATTGAAGATGATAATTCAAATCAGGTATGGACAAGCTTCACTTACAATTTTCACAAAGTTCCAGCTTTGGAACTTTTCGCGCTTTCAACTGAGGATATTGTCACCAACTTCGTCAGGACATTAACCTCTGATATTTGTGCGCCATCTGCAGCTATTACGAACGAGTTGTGTGTTTTAGCTGTCCCAAAAGTTTAAACAAACGACACCGATGCTGGGTCAAAGTGAACATCGGTTATAACTATCTAACACCGTCAAATACAGAACGCCAATCGCAAGATTCGCCAGCATTAGACGAAACAATGTCACATATTGTCCTTTTCAGCCTGACATGGAGCCTCGGCCGCAGATGTGACCCGATATCAGCTTTCCACGATACCCGTTGCATTTCATCAAACATTAGACGGTTTAACCCCAGAACAGACGACATATGTGCCACAAACCGACCGTGTGGTAGCCGTCAGACGATGTATCACCTCGGCGGCGGATCGGGTTAGAGGAAGCAGAGGAGGAGGCGCCTTCAAAAGGCCGAGTGACTCACACAGGTGATATATCCCTTTCGGCGGCGGATCGCAGCGAGGTAAAACAGAGAAAGAACCGCTGTCAGCCTCAGGAAGCCGAGCGAGTCAGTGGTGCGGACAGTCGACAGACCAGAGACTTGATCTCGGGACCTGCGGTGTGCCTGCGGTACCTGCGGTGCCTGCGGTTCGGCCGTGCGGTGGTCAGCCGGCCGGTGACGTCATGGAAAGTGGGGACGGGTGAGGCGCATGGCGTAACACGGCTGCAGTTGGCTGAGGTGCCGGCAGTTATTGAAACCGAAGCAACCGCGGGGACAAAGGTCGTGTAAATTGGCGCGGTGTTAAAACAGACATGGCATCTCCGTTTACCGGGAAAAGGCAGACTCTGTTGGAAGGCAAAAAGTGATGGAAATTAGTTGTAGTGATTTTCTTATCATTATGTGTATCCATGGGTGTAACTTTTATGTGAATTGGGGTTGAAGCCTCAACCCCAATAATTTGGGAATTTAACATTTCGGCTATAACGCGATGTGGTACAAATGGGGCTCTTAAAAGTGCAGCGCTAATGATTTTCAAAAAGTTGTACCTTTGAGTGTATCATATTTGATTGAACCACAGCGGTTTTCACGGGAACACTACCACAGCAGAGCTCTGGCTCGTGATGACGTATATATAAATGGGCGGGGCTTACAGTCTGCTGTTAACCACCAAACCGCAGGACCCATGATCAACTTCAACACCCCCATAGCCGGGCCTGGTACTGGTGCGGTGTTCTGTGCTGAGACATTGTACCATATCACATAGGTTCAACCAAAGACGCCAGCGACTAAGTGGTGACCATTGACCGCAGCCACAGCAGTGTCGCCGTTAAAGTCTCAGCCGTCGTCCCTCTCCATTCAGAGCGCAGATAAAATGTCCGTCTGATGGCCGCTGACCGGACTGACCGGACTGACCGGACTGACCGGACTGACCGGACTGGTGACGGACTGGGGACGGACTGGTGACGGACTGTACACATTGCAGCTGGAGCGGAAATGGCAGCGATTCCAGATGGTTTATCGTGTTGATAATTTTAGTGAAATCGATCGCACTCGCGGCCTTGTACTCACCGCTCAGGCAGCAGTGGCTAAATATGTGATCTGAACGTGAGTGTCTTTGCACAGCATTGTTGTTATGTTAAATGCGCCCCCCCCCCCCCCTCCTCTTTCTCCCCATTCCCCGGTCTCCATCATGTTTGTTCTATTTTGTATTTGTTTTGTTCTGACTCGAACAGCATCCACAACGTAAGCCGCTTGCAGGTTTCATGTTTCTAAATTGTCCATCATATAATCGGCTTTGAGTTGACAGTGGGAAACACAAACAAATTGTCATTCTGAGGTCAGACGTCGCAGTTTATACGCACGCCCTTCGTCGTTTATTCTGCGGCTATTTCCGCTGCTATTTGTTTCATCAGCTGCAGGTGGGTGGTGTTCTCTACATAGAAGAAATTCCTTAACTATTCCAATTCCAGTGTGAGCAGAATGTGAAGTACCATTTGTTCAAACAAGATTAACATTTTTGACATAGCCTAGGATGGAGGGACATTTTCAGCGAAAAACATATCAAGCTGAGCTCAGATTACTTTGAATAAATCTGTTGGATTTATAGATGAGCTCTTTAATAAAGTGTGAAAGATGATGCGAGCCAGAGAAGACCGTAACTCTTTCCACTCACTGGGTTGCTTTGATTTCCGACAGACTATATTGCATTACCTTCCAGGCTCCAGCGTAGCTCTCGCCGGCCAGGAACGTTCCCCGTATTTTTTCGCGAATCAAGAAGTCCGATCGGGTATTGCTTTCTTCACTTAAAATGCTTGTTCAAAATTTAATGTAGGATACAAACCGATTTTAAAGTGCTTTTTAACTTATAAAACAATGGCTGGATCGCACCCGACCCTCATCGACTGTCCCTCAGAGGCCTGTTCTGTGTGGGAAGTAATCACAAGCCTTGTGTCTCTACGTGGCCCGTTTTTACGGCATGCTCCATCCAAGCAGGTCGATAATTGGGTCTTATCTCTATGCGAACTGCCGGAGACCTCTGTCCGACATGTCAGGATGACATACAACACCCGACTGTCCATTTGGTCAAGACGAAGCGTTACCTTGGCTTATTTGCATTGATTTATTAAGCCTCTTTTCGTCCCAAGACAGGAGGTTTCTTATTCTCCTCTCCTTGTGACTGTATTTACGAGGCCTTTCCCAAGGGCCTCGCCGAGTCGGGCGAAACACCAGCTCTGGGTAGGCCGGTGGGAGTCGACCTCGCGCTGATGCCGTCTCCACACCCAAGTCCGGTGCTTGACCACTGGATCATCCGGTCTCAGGTGCCCTTCAGGTGAAGGTGATGTGTGACCTCTGTGCCCTTCAGGTGAAGGTGACGTGTGACCTCTGTGCCCTTCAGGTGAAGGTGACGTGTGACCTCTGTGCCCTTTAGGTGAAGGTGACGTGTGACCTCTGTGCCTCAGGTCAAGGTGACGTGTTCGGTGACACCTTCTGGAAGGACCCGACCGTGGGCCAGGCGGCAGCCAACGTCCGAGCGCTGACCTACTGTGACCTGCACACCATCAAACGAGACAAGCTGCTCGAGGTGCTCGACTTCTACCACGCCTTCGCCAACTCCTTCGCCCGCAACCTTGTGCTCACCTACAACCTCCGACATCGGGTGAGTGTGCTCACCTACAACCTCCAATATCGGGTGAGTGTGCTCACCTACAACCTCTGATATCGGGTGAGTGTGCTCACCTACACCCTCCAACATCGGGTAAGTGTGTTCATGTATTAAAGGTACATACAACCTCTGATATTGAGTGGGTGTGCTCATGTAAATTGTACAACCTCTGGCATTGAGTAAGTGTGCACAGACATAAGGGTACTTACGCCTTATATGCAACCTACAACATCGGATGAGTGTGCTCACATACGCCTTTCAACATAGGTTGAGCGTCAGCTCACGTTCACCTGCAACCTCCAGTGTAGAATAAGTGTGTTAAAAAACAATCTCCAACATCGGTCAAGGTGTTCAATTAAACCTCTGAGTCAATACAGCATCTGGCAATGGGATTGGAGAGTATAACTTCTTCATTACCCGGTCGTCGTTCCACTTTGACACACTTTATCCCTTCTCCTTCATCCCATGGCTCCGCAATGGTCCGAACAAGTCGAAAGGGCTTTGTCAAAACCAAACAAAAACAAACTTTTCATCCTGCACTGAGAGTGGGTGCTGGCCGTGATGTCATTATCTCAGCCCCGATGGCAGCTGGTCACCGAGCGTGTGACGACCCTCCAGCCGCGTGTGACGGCCCTCGAGCCGCCTCCCGTCAGTGGTGACCGTCACTGCATGGCGTGGTCGTCTCCCCGCAGTTACCCATGACAGAGCTGTATGGTACGGGAACAGTCAGCGAACACAACTTTAATATATGAATATATATTTTAATAAGATATATGACTCCGTAAATATATTCATAAAAAAATACGGCTGATAAATGCATCCCTATACATATATGGCTATTTTCATTACAGTCATCTTGTAATATTAGTTTTATAGTCGATCAAATCACTGGCTTAGTTAAAGGGACATTGCCACCTTAACATTAGGTTTGAGTTCAGATAGCCATTTTACGTGCTGGGCTCTAAAAATAAGTTTGGTATAAGCCAA
>JARBER010162475.1:0-10154 GCA_030265075.1 Balanus glandula
TGGATCCCAGAAAAGTTGAGGGGGCGACGCCCCCCCGCAAAAAAAGTTGAGGGGGCGGCTGCCCCCTCGGCCCCCCCGCTTCCTGCGTCCTTGAATCCAGGGTTTGCATATGACCTAGGTGGGGCAACATTGCAGGGGACTCATAAGGAGAGAGACTTGGGAGTGATGGTAACAAGGGATTTGAAGGCAGCTGATCAGGTAGCCAGCGCAGCAGCAGCAGCAAACTCTATGCTTTGGAGGATTCGTAAGTCCTTCACCTGCCTTGATGAGTACATCCTCCCAACGCTATACAAAGCTCTTCTTCGTCCTCGTATGGAATGCTCAGTTCAGGCCTGGTCTCCGCACTTGAAAAAAAGGCATTACCAAGCTAGAAAGGGTACAACGAAGAGCCACAAGAATGGTTCCCTGTCTTGCAGCCCTGCCATACGAACAAAGACTAAAAAGACTCAACCTTACAACATTGGAAGACAGAAGACACCGTGGCGACATGATTCAAGTCTTTAAGTTACTCAAAGGTATTGACAAGATTGAGGACAACTTTCTCGAAGTGGATACCAATCCAAGAACTCGACAGCATGGGCTTAAGCTGAGGAAAAGTCGGCATCGAACACACAAGATAATTATGTTTTTCTCATCAAGAGTAGTAAATCGATGGAATGATCTACCAGAATGGGTTATTCAAAGTACAAACACAAAAACCTTCAAGAACCGATACGACAAGTTAATTGCCAACAACTGAAGACTGAGAAGAGGCAGCTTCCTATGAGTTATCCTGCTCCCTTGCCTCTTTCCTATACTTTTTGGTAAGCAACGGTTTGTATTTCGGTTAATAACTTGTTTTTATACGATTTTACTAATATTTATCATTTTTCGCCGAAAATGGCAAAACATGACGTCATCAAAACGTATTTTTTTCCAAAACTATCCGACCGATTTCAATAACATTTTGTCAGCTAACGTAGAATTGTTGTTAACTCAGGTAGCCAAAATTTGAGACGGATGCAGTAATTAAGTAAAAAGCTAGGTAAGGAAAACCTCCGGGGGGTCGTTTTAGGGCTATTAGGTAACCCTAAATATTAGTAATAGGTAATATTACTAATATTAGGTAATATTAGGTAACGTGTGTCTAGAGTCTAGGTAACGCCAAGCTAACACTGCAGTGTATCTTGGGGTAAGCGACATGTTAGCCACACTTTCCCAGCCGTTGACTTTCTATTGCCAACGTCTGGCATCATAGTCGAGGATTCTGGCATCATTGTTGCCAAACGTTCACCAGCTACAATAGACAAATAGGCGTCTAGTAAGCCTAGGTAGTCGCTTATGGATACTGCAGCCCCTTTTCACATCCATCCGTTGATATGGGGAATGACAGGGCGGCCCGCCCTCTCCGCGCCCCGCGAGAGCCGCGGCCCGGGATCGGAAGGGGTCGGGTTGCCGGCCGGTCCGATCCGACGTCACGGACGACGCCCAGACGACGACGCCCAGACGACGCCCAGATGCGTAGTCGAGAGAATATGCTATTAAATTTGAATTGCTTATTGTAGACATACCTTCTTCGATAAGCAAATGCCAGACTGCCAGACGAAATTATTATTTCTCACACCATGCTGAGTGAACTGAGGAAGGGGCTTTACACCAGTTAGGCAATGGGGATACCCTATTTTTAGACGGCTCTGCCGGCCGGCTGTGACCGGAGGCTGTTGGACCTGGAGCGGGCGGCCTGGCCGAGCTGCGCCGCTCCCGAGGGAGCCGCCCAGGCAGCGGCCGGCTCTCGGAGCTGCCCAGCTGGCGCCGCCTCGCCCGGCCGATTATAGCGGATAAGTTGGACCGTTATTGAAAAACTCCCCGACCTGCGCTAAGTCTGCGGATTAGCGAGCCACGCTAGGCCTCGGGAGTTCTCATCCATGTAATGCTGGTTGGGGGTAATTTGATGGAATACCTCCAGCCCCATGAAAAAGAATGGTGTGACGGTTCCTGTCCATGAAATAGGATTATCTGTAGCTGTAGTAGCTGCGGCCTTAGCCGGGTAGGAGGCACACAGATCTCAGTGCTCAGCTTAGGTGTCGCGAGGGGGATTCTACGCGTGAGGAGCGCGGGTGGGGGGGGGGGGGATGCGCCTTGGTGCCGTCGCCGGGAGCGCTTGGGTTTGATGCACCCGTGCAACGAACCAAATCATCTAATGGATCTGCAATATATGATATCTGAACGTGCAGGGCATTATGAATCGTTAGACATGTGCTTGTCTCCATTGTAGCCATACCATTCGCAATGGCCAGGCAAAAAGGGTGCGATTTTGGATAAATGTCGGGTTAATAAGACACTCGTTTGATTTTGGAAACATACACCACTCCATTCCGCGTGAGCTCAGCTTTAAAATCGTACATCTCTCGTAGTTTGGGCACTTCCAAACCCTTCCTCGAATAGTGCTCTCCGCCTTGCTACCAAGTAAGGTCTAGGCTGTCAGTCGGCGCGACTTTGGCTGCGCTCTTCTGAGGACACTTTCCTAATTCGGAAATCCATGGAATCTCCGGAATTCCCGAATCTCGGATTCCCGAATGGAATTCCCGAATATCGGTCTAGCGTCAGATAGTGCCTCATAATGGCATTTCCCGATTCCCCGTACCCGCGAGGAATTTCCGTGAATATCCGTCGGCGTCATAGAAAGTAGCACAAAACACACTTTTCCGGAATCCCTAGAGTCCCCAAGGGAATGAACCCAGATAACGCGGCCCTGCACTGCCGCAAAGCGCCATGGCGGCTTTGGCCAAGGGACCCTCTCCGCTTGGATGTCATGTTAGGTCTAGGATGTTCATCATCATCATCATCATCATCATCATCATCATCCAGTTTATTGAACATAAATGAAACAAATTGTGAAAATATATCATAAAAGGTGCAAAAGCTAACAAAAGCTTAAATCAAGGCACCCTGTCTGTAATAAAAGCAAATAAACGTATGCCGATCTCGCACATGCCGGTCCCGTATCCCATGTGCGGGTCCCGTATGCTAGTCCTTATTGCTGATCCCACATGCCGGTTTCGCATGCCAGTCTCATGGCCGGTCCCGTATGACGGTTTCATATGCTGCTTCAGTATGCCGATCCCGGACATACCAGTTCTGTATATCTCATGTGTTGGTCTTATGTGTCGATCCGGGCTTCCGGTCCTGTATGCTGGCCCGTATGTCAGTCCTCTATGACGGTCCTATCTACCGGCATACGGGGCCGGCATACAGGGCCTGCAAGTAGGACCGGCATAAGTAACCCGTCGTAACCCTTTCGAATTATATCGAATTATACGTAAAAAATTGCAATCGAACTGTACGTAAAAGCAACCCATATAGCGTGTATCGCATGACTTAAGTAGATCTCTTTGCCTACAGTGACCTTCTGTGACCTAGTCTTGAGCTTGGCCTTTTATTAAAAATGTTGATTTGCCTAGCGTGGAAGATTCATTATACCTTCAAGAGCACTTTCTGTCATATTAGTATTAGTGTGACGTTTTGAATGAGATGTGAGGCCCAAAATCTAAAAAGTCTCAGTCTTGAACTTTCACTTGACCGTGACTTGACGTTAGACCTTTCGTTAAACAAATTTAAGTACGCTTGTAATTGTCTCGTTGAGAGCTTTCCTTTACCGTCTTGCGCGTTGCGCTGCGCTGTGGTCGAAAAACGCGCTCCGCAGCCAGTGGCGTTCGGCTGACACCCGGCCAGTGGCGTTCGGCTGACACCCGGCCAATGCCGTTCGGCTGACACCCGGCCAGTGGCGTTCGGCTGACACCCGGCCAGTGGCGTTCGGCTGACACCAGGCCAGTGGTGTTCGGCTGAGACCCGGCCAGTGGTGTTCGGCTGAGACCCGGCCAGTGGCGTTCGGCTGAGACCCGGCCAGTGGCGTTCGGCTGAGACCCGGCCAGTGGCGTTCGGCTGACACCCGGCCAGTGGTGTTCGGCTGAGACCCGGCCAGTGGCGTTCGGCTGACACCAGGCCAGTGGCGTTCGGCGGAGACCCGGCCAATGCCGGAGAATATGCAATGCATCCTGAGCCTCAAATATCAAAAACATTACTGAGATTATCCTTAAAAATCTTAGTAATGTTAATTTTAGCGATGCAATAGACCGCCGAAAATATATTTCATATTTGTGGTTGCATAATATTTTTCCATCATTAGGGAGTTTCTCCACGTCAACAAAACTATTGTTTTTGATGACCATGGCTTCAATTTCAAAACAGTAGCTTGAACAGTCTTGGAACTTTGAAAATCGAAGTCCGGGCACATGGATACCCAATATACTAACCAATTTCAATTCCTTTACGAAAATCTGAGGGACTCCGGTGCCATGCACCTGCCGAACTGTCTTGGAATGCCCAGATGCAAAGATGGTTTGTAGGTACACTTAAATCTCATTATCAGTCGGAAAACACACCCACGAAACGAAAAAGTGCAGTTGTTTGTTACGAGATGCTGAGACTGCTGTGACAGCAACCATTTCACGAAAGATACGGAATTCGTTAAATGCAGAACCAGTTGTTATGAGATGCAACAAGCGTAGATTTTGAATAAAGACAGTCACGTTGCCATGAATCATTCCCGTGAACCTCGATTTGAGGTGAGACTTTTCGTGATCATACGGTACTGTAACTTGTCTGAAAGAAAAACATCGGATTCCTAGATGGTGACTGGTCGTTTTTAGCATGGAGATCGTTTCCCAGTTCAATGCTTGCAGCATCTTATCGTCGTAACATGACAAAAACAATCAACTGACCCGAGTCAATCAGACGAAGACGAAGACAGACAAAGACGATTCAAACAGACGAAGTGATTATGGACTATGGATATATGGACAGACATATGGACTATGGATTATGGACAGACGAAGCGACACACTGTATTACCGTAGATAATCAAAGAAAAGTAACTGCGCTGAGTCATAATGCCATGTCATGCTCTACAGTGTGCATGCTGTGCATAGGATATTCCTGTAATACATTTTGCAATGCAGAAGTCAGATGAGTGGAACTTGTTTTTTATAGCTCTTAATCGGGATTCTAGCAAAAGACCTACTTTTAGGCTAGCCAGAAGTGCGATATTCATATCCTGAACACTTGGTTCTTAGACGCACCCTATGTCGTGTCTGTCGCATTGTGCATCGGTGGCATTAACACATCACCATGTCAACATCTGACACAGGTGTCAGCTTGTGTCATTCATAAACGAGCCAGGACGCACCTGAGTACCCACTGGCCGTGCCTTTACTAGAAAGTATTTTTTAAACAACACAGGGCCTCACCTGTGGCTATTACGCAGCCCAGACAGTCTGCTGCTTAGCCGAGCTTGGTCTGACTGAAGCTTATTTTCCTGCTACCTGTCAGCCATGCCCAGTCCCTTCCATGAAGCGTTATGAACGCCGTAACTTTTCCACCGTCTTGCCAAACTCAATCGGACACATGAGGGATCATAAACAAAGATAATCCTCTCATATGCAGATCCCTGACAAACATCGCTCTGCATATTGAGAGGAACAGAAGTTGCATGGTGTGGGGGCATAAGAGACGTCTTAGATCCTGGGTATTTATCCAGACCCGAAATCCTCACACACGTCTACCGAGGTGACAGTGTAGATTACTGGTTAGATAGTTTTATCAAAGACCACCAGAGTCAACACGCACTACGTTAACCCGCGAGCTGTAAGGGGGGGGGGGATTTTCGCCCCGTCGGTTTTTCGCAGATAGTGAGAAAACGGTGGCGCATACCACCGCCGGATTTTGGCACACCTGTTGATTCGTCAATTGGGCACACTTAAAAAATAACTCAGGTCATCTCAGGTCAAGCCACCAGATCAGGTCAAGTACCCCACCACCAAAAAGTTTATGGTTGTGCCAAAGCCACAGTTTTCACCGATCAGTGTGCAGCTTACAGGGTGTCACGAGACCATAATGTTAGGTCAAAAGCAGCTTCTCTTGGTCATCCTTGTATTGGTGCTCTACCGTCCACCAGCCAGGCACGTCCAATCACCACTCACGGTACATTGAAGACCACGTAGCGCCGAGGACCGACCTTCAACACAGGTCTATGGGTACCTTTGACAGCTGTTTTTTTGGCCATCGAAAACAGAAAATAGATTACAGATATCCAATATAATTAAGTGTTTCTCTAGTTATCAAGATTCATCGACATACAAATTACATCAATGAACTAAGAATACAAGTATTTTTGTTGCTGCTCACACACGTGTTTCAAGATATGCAGCCACAGAGAATACGGTGGAATGCAGCGTGCGCAGACCTTACAAATCACAGCAGTATGACCAAGATGCCGCTAAGTACGCATTCCCATAGACATATCTGAAAAGAAAAAGAAAATATATAATTAACCGTAAAACATTAGTATACCGCATAAATAATCATGGTGAAAACCTGAAATCCGCTTTTAAACCTACAATACAGAAAAAGAAGCACGACAATTTAAATTAAAACATAGATATAATAAATAAACCATGAAGAGTCGGAGTGAGATTTTTTCATATAGGTATAGGTGCACCTTTGCTTGTTCTTTCAAATATGATAATAAGTATAATACAATAATAAATAGTATACTAAATAATAAGTATAATAAATAAGTGTAATTTATCCAATTACTAATAATGGAACATGTATTTTTTGTCTTTGAACAAAGTAATATCATGTTTAACTTTTGGGCCAATGTTGCGTGTTCAGCAAAACCAGAGAGAGTTGGAGTGATATTTTTTAATAT
This sequence comes from Balanus glandula, assembly GCA_030265075.1. Classification (NCBI taxonomy): domain Eukaryota; kingdom Metazoa; phylum Arthropoda; class Thecostraca; order Balanomorpha; family Balanidae; genus Balanus; species Balanus glandula. The sequence goes on from JARBER010162475.1 coordinate 6,749, forward strand.
ATAGGTGCACCTTTGACTCTGTCAAATGAAGTATAATTTATTAAATTACTAATAATGGAACATGTATGTTTTTGTCTTAGCACAAAGTGATGTCATGTTTAACTTTTTGGAAAATGTAGCGTATTTAGGAAAACCAGGGAGAGTCGGAGTGATATTTTCTCATATACATAAGTACAACTTTTTATAAATTTATGCAGCCAGTAAGGAAACTAAATTTAAATTATATGGTTAAGTTTAATATTGCAACTTAACTATGGTATTTTATAGAAGTCCCTTTAATTGTTACAAATTTCATACATTACTGTACTGGTATGGATCTTGGTGTTTCATAGCAAGCGGCACGATTTGAATTTTAACACAGACCAATCAGCGACAAGATACGTCAAAGCTGATTGGCTGACGCCTCTGATAGCACTTAGCACAGTTTTCATTGAACATGTGTACCAAAGCACTTCCTCCCCGCACGAGGTTTGGTATATTGATAGCTTATACCAGGATCCTAATAAATTTAGTATAAAGATGTCAACAGTTTCAGCTTTCTGGAAGCTCAATTTACTTTTTTGTCTATTATTTGATATCAATTGCACACTGCATCAATGTATTTTGTAAATGATTCCTTATTATCAGTATATATTCCAAAATGAGACAATGTCTTAGTTCTAAAGTCAAAGTCTAGTACAAAAATGCTAGTATCAGACTAAAGATGGGTACCCACCTCATAGGACATGCTAGCAGGATTCAAATACTGCGCATTTGTTTCGAATATCGGTATGGGCTTCTGACTTTAGTTGTCCACCAAGGGTAAAGAGGTCGTTGGCTAAAGCGTGGTTTCTGCTTAAATGCATTATGTTATCGTTGGTTCCTACGTTTTCCGTAACTTTGCATGAGGATCTGTTCCACATGCCATGTTGAGCCTCTTCCTCGCTTTCGGGAAAAAGATTGAGGAGTTTAAATGAGGTTTTGGGTTCCTTTGGATGTACTCAGAGCAGATTCGAACAGTCATAGCAATGTCCGAAATAATTTAAAGGAGGTAGGGCAGGCTAGTGACGACTTGAGAACAGACACATTTTATTCCGGTAATACGACTCTAACGCGACCGTAAGCTGACTGTAGTTTTCGCGTGACGTCAGAGGTTGGCGCCCCCGTTACACCACTGACCGCCCGAGTCACCGCGCCGCTCGCCGCGGGGCGTGACCCGGACAAGGGCGCACCCAGCGGAGGCACGGGGCGGAGCAGCGGCGCGCCCAGCAGGGGGCGCCAGCCACCACTCAGCTCCCTTACAATAAGAACTTGTAACCTACTTATCTCAGAATTTGTATATCGATTACCTAAGGTGAAGTCATTTTCGTGTACTCCCCATTAAGCCCATGGGAAAATATTCAAATGCTTCCAATTTTAAGAATATGTATGATATTGGTTCAACTAATACTGGATCATTTTATTACAGGCTAATATTGATGATTCCAGTGAAAGTTTTGTTCCATGGGAGACATTTGGGGTCATCCGAGGTCACCATCACTTTTTGTCAATAACCTGCGACATAATGAAATTAGAGAATTAAAACTGACAACAATGTGTTTGTCTCGACGAAATACGTTTCCCGATATGCAGCATAAGCTACTTGGGTCACCACTTGATCTTGACCTGAGGCAAAATTGCTAAGTAAACCTTACGAAATAAACATATACCTATATCATTTGAAGCGCCTTGTCAAGAAAATGACAATAGCGTTAAGCGTAACCAGTAGCTGTTTTCAAGATGGATTTTTGCGTGGCTGTGAACTAACTTACTGAGAAGCATCTTACTGAGATTTTAGTCCCCTCCCTGAGCTTTTCGAAAATAAGCTTAAGGAATAACTTTTATATGCAATTTCTGGCCACAGATGCTTTGTTTGATTTGTTTTATACGTTGGCAAGACAAATATTTTGTCTTTACAAATGTAAGGCTTCGTTGTAATAAGCATGACAAGTATTGAAAAGTTAGTTGTGATGCCGGATTTCCATCTATTAACAATCAACAATACTAAAACTTGCGCAGATACGCAGTCTCAGTCTGTGCAGATATGCAATCTCAGTCTGTGCAGATACGCGATCTCAGTCTGCGCAGATACTCAGTCTCAGTAGCGCAAACTGGGTCTAAATTCGGAGATGGCGCCGTCTGGTGGTGCCCTCTATCTGGTTTACTCTCTGTATAAATTCGGAGATGGCGCCGTCTGGTGGTGCCCTCTGTCTGGTTTGCTCTCTATCTGTTGGCGCCCTCTACATCATAATTAGCCGACGAAACGCTGAGTCACAACGGACGGGTGTATCAAAAATGGCCACAGCCATGAAGTTGCCAGATATAGTATAAAACCGAACAATTTATTAAATGAATATTTTCTTTGAGTTTGTGCTATACTGTACTCTTATGATTAAATCTACAATACAAAATAAGGTTTCCTGAATAATGAATAGTATTTATCTCGCCTAAATCAGTTTGTTTTCTTGGAAGGCATAATATACTAAAACATCTATACTAAAACATCAGTAAAGTACTTCTCAGTAGGATAGTTCTCAGTCACGTACAAACTCATCGTGAAAACGGCTACTGTGACAATTACGCTGGGTAGCTCATTCCTTGAGACATGCCTTAAAAAAGGACACGTCACTGTTGTAACCCGTATAAACCCGTGGAATGAATGTAGAGTGTAAACATTCTTACCGCAATCGGGTTTCTGTAGACGGACATTTTGCCAGATGATGGGAAGCTCATTGCGATGACTCGCTCGGTCACGTAACATAAGTCCAGATCAAAACCATGCTCCTGATATCTGCAAAAGAAGGAAATGAGTTTGCATGGCTATGCTGTTAAACCAAGGCTTTCGTACAATCTCGAACCCGGTTCTATCAGTGTACAAGTAAATAGTACATACACAGCGATAACCGAGCGTATTACCGATGCATTAACGGCCCCATCCGTTTCTCGACTTACGTTACTTGGACTTCTGTGAGACAGTCCGAAGTGCCGACTCAGCCTAAAAAGTGCCGTGATCAGAAATGATCCACAGTAAAAGCTCCCCCGGCACACTGGGAGAGAGAAGTGGACAAGAGCATTCCGGGCATGATGACCCCACCGAAACTATTTTAGGGAGGAGATAACATGCTTTTCTCCTTTCTCTACTTCTTGCTCTTAAAGGAAAGAGACCACCTTCTATATGGGTTTTAAACTGAGATAACAGTTTTGTAGTTCGTGTCGAGATATCCCTTTCAGGCTTGCTCGGATGAAGAAAGGTCTCCTGTCGAATATATTTGACTTTTTGGTGAAAGGAATGCAGCGCTGGGACAGGAATACAGCACTGGGAGAGGAATGCGTTATGTTAACCCGCGCCGTTCCGATGCTCGGCGTCACCTTCGTTGTGCCAAACTCT
>JARBER010162497.1:0-10152 GCA_030265075.1 Balanus glandula
CGATGGTCGCTGCGCCGGGCGCGCAATCGCCTGAGCTAACCAGAAACTCAGTTATCTCATACGATAACTAACGAATAGCGATAGACCGTTAGATCAAATTCAACCACCAGCTCAATCGACCATTTTCTTGTCAAACATCCACTTTCCATCATTTCATTATCCGCTGAGAATAGAGGCGAGAGCTGGACAATTCAGCACATCCGGCCTGCTGGAGAGAGAGGCACATATCTGGCGGAGATAGCGCCTCTCTCTGGGATGCGTGGTACGAAGGCCACGCGAGTTCACCGTTTCCCGTCCCCATACACAGTACACACTGCTGACAACCGCCAGCCAGGCGGGGACTCATTACCCCGCTCACCAAGCGGAAGCCCAGGGCCAGAGCGGCTGGCCCTCGAGCCACGTCAGAGCCGCCGCCAGCGTCACAACATCAGACCCGTATCCTGCCAGAGGGGACGCGATGCCGCGCCAGGCTCGTGCGCCCGGGTATGCTGGTCACCTCGCCTGTGATTGGCCGAGAGAGTGTCAAGGTCGCGACCCGACGCTGGCGCGCGCTGACCTGTGATCGCCTCAGGCGCCGGTCGGGGAGGGGTGACGGAGGAGGGTGGTGGGGGCGCTGGTCAGCGGCAGAAGGAGGGCTGGTTAGCGACGGAAGCTGACAAGAAGAGGGCCCTCGTCTGGGCTGATTGCGCGGCGGACAGGGTCGGCTTTCTGCCGTCGACACGCTGCCGCTCGCCACCTGGCTCGATGAAGACGGATGACGTCACTTTGGTGACGTCATCCGTCATCCTGCCGTGCCGTCGGCAGCGGCGCGGGGCACCCCGGTCTTCTGAGGAGGGGAGGGGAGGGGAGGGTGAGGGGAGAGGGGCACGCGTCGCTCGTCGTTCAGTGTGCCCTCGAGTGTGAACGAGTGCGGTGCGTGTGCGGAGAGCTCTGAAGCTCTGAATCAGCAGAGCATGGACAGGAAGCGGGCGTGGAAGATGAAGGAGAAGTTGTTTCAACCCACGCTCAAGTGTTTCGCGAAGCTAATTGAGGAGGTAATGTGTGGATAAGCCTTTAGTTATCTGTTGCTACAGTGATGGGCGAAGAATTCACCCCGGCAGCCCCGGCCTTAGTCGGGGAAACGTTGAAGTTGCCCCGGCGACGCCCGGACAACTTTCTGGGAAACTTTTGCAAGTCCTTATGTTTTTTTTAATTAAAAATGACTAAAAGAAACAATTAGAGTCTAAGCAGGAAAAGTTCATAACAACTCGAGAAACACTAGCGAGGCGTTCCAAAAATGGAGCGCTTTAAAAATTGAGCGATTGACGCCAGAGTCTGCTATAGACATGCATGTTGATGCTCCCAAATTAGAGCATCTTTATAAACATTTTTTTGGCAAAAAAAAAACGTTTGTAACGCCTGGTATCAAATTTTATCTCACCCTTTAAACCATAGATGATGCATTATTTAGCAAAGACAGTTTTTTTTCGATGTAGAAGCCCTGAAAATCTACAAAATGGGTCTTGGAACTCAAACTTTCAAAAAGTGGTGGGAACATTCCGGCGTATTTGGCCCAATCCACTATAATCATTGAGTATGGATCTTGACCAGTACTTTAATTTTGAACGAATTAAGTCGTAATATTGATTTAATCTACACAATTGAGATTTAATTTCAATTTGCTAATCTTATTTCTATATTTTTATCTTACTTTAGATATGTATCTGTGTATTGTATGACTATGTATCTATGTAATGCTTCTATGTAAAATGTATCTTTTTGTATTTTACTCTAACACAAAATTATAGCAAGAATCTGGCCAAATTCCTGGCAGTAACATTATAAATTGGACGTGGTCCATTTTAAAACAAAGTTTGCATTTTTTTCCCCGACATATGTGCTATATGGGTCATGAAGTAATCGTAGTTCTATGCAATAGCCATTTTAAAAATACGCCTTTTGGCGACCACTTACAATGCATCCTAATCTAAAACAAGACGGTACTAATTTAGGGCCATTTCCCTACTGTCCAGTGTTTCCAACTGATAATTTGTTCGACTATATGTGAACATACATGGGTACTATTACACTTCGGTCCCTTTTATAATTACGAAGGGGTTGCGAGTCGAGGCAGACCGGGCGCTTTACCAAATTTGTCTTAGTAAACATTAACTCCGGTTTAAGATAGGTTTCAGTTCCGGATGCAAAGGGTTCCAGCCGGTACCCACGACCCGAGGACACTACTGTACTCGAAAATGGCACCTTTAGGATTCAGACGGCCAAAAAAGGCGCACTTTTTTCGATTTTTCGATGATGGCGGACTGTGTTAAGACGAGCCACCACGATGACCCTGCAGGATGACTGATATCGATAATCGTTGTATCCAGGAGATGATCATTGAGACTCGGGACAGAACGGGCACCGTTAGGTCCTCATACCAACGGTGGTAACCCGAATGACTCGTATTTATCTATCATTCTCTATCATCGTTTTTTTTTTCTGCCACCACGAATCAACATCGAGCAGTACCTACTGCGTTGTAATAGCTCAGAACAACGGCTTGCCGTTCACGAGAGCGTTGATGCTGTGCCGCGCAGCGCAAAATGCCTGCTCGCAGGCGATGCTGTGCCGCGCAGCACAAAACGCCTGATCACAGGTGATGCTGTGCCGTGCAGCACAAAATTCTTGATCGCAATCGGTGCTGTACTGCGCAGCACAAACGCCTGATCACAGACATTGCATCTAAAAAAAAAATGCAGCTGATAATACAAATGCATGGTCTTTTATGGGCAAGAGGGGCGAAGTAGGTAGCCATGTGTTTTTTTGTGACGACAAACGTTCGGCTTATGCTGTTTTTTTTGCCACCGCCACATCCCCGGTGGCCAGCGACCACTGGACCGGATTAACTAGGGCGTGGACAGGATAGTGGACACGTAATCGGAAGGATTAAAAGGGATTTGACGATCAAGCAGCACTGGACTCTAAAAATAGTTAATCGACGGTGATGGTGGCGCATCAGTGCCGTTTACATAGGCTGTCAATTTGTTCTGCTTAACCGGAGACAAGTGCGATGTAAGTGACTTGTGATCACTGATCACCATATTTACTGTATTTGCCCGGTAGACATCATTGCACACATCTTCTGACAAAACGTGTTTTTGTTACAGGAAAAAACGAAGGTGACGACTTCACTAAACAACGCTCCCCCTGTGAAGCTGAACAACATGCCGAACTTCGTCGAGTCGCCGCTAGATGGCAGTCGGGCGTCTGACATGGATAGCGATTCGGCCATTGGTCGCAGCTCCACCAGTCCTGATCCGACTTTCAAGGTCACGATTGCAAGGTGAGGTTCGAAAGACTTTAGTTTAAAGGAGCGCCAGCCCAGGATTGAGAGAGCTTTCGTCACGAAGCGCACGTCAACGTCTTTTTATAACGCCTTTTCACGTTGAAAAGATGAATAGTTAGGGAAATTTCACATTTTTAGGTCGAAGTGCTATGATTCCACCTTTCGTCACCCAATTCATTTCTAATTGGAAAGAGTCTGTCTCGGTAATGTTTTGCTTGTAGGCTGTGTTGTCCGCCTCGGTAGTTCCGTGCAGGAGAGCGCTGGACTTCAGACCTCTTTCGGTGGTGGCAGCCCTGGTTTCAGTCGCTTCGGTACTCGCTATTCGCTCCTATCTGGGATATCCTGCGTTCAGTGGCAGCGATCACATTCAATGTCACCTGTGATGTCGGTGAGCGGGACGGACAGTGCATTTCGGGCACGTACAACTTTGTTTGACAAATTATACAGGTCAACAGGAATGGTACAATCGGGTGGTGAGAAGCACCTGCGCAACATGCTCGTTTTAGCTCGGGCCTTGACTTCGGAAATCCACCCGTACAAAATATCTGGATAAAATTTATAAAAAGGATTGCAGCTGGATAAACCAATACTCAGCGCTTGATCTAGTTTATCCAGCGCTATAACTAATTTTGACCTAAATTTTACCAAAATGCGCTCACCTTGTTGAAGTATTGTATTTACATCATGTCCATCTTCAAAAGTAGAGATGCAGCAATTTTTCAAAAAAGCAAATAAATCAGCACCGGCACCGCAACCGCTTAACATGCGTTGGGACCACCATCAGGCCGGCTACTTGTGGCAGCACCACGAAGCCCGGCAAACAGCAGCATACAACTACAGCATCATATCATACATTTAAAAATAGCTTCACCCCAGAACTTGTGCTGAGCCCAGCAAGAGAACGCCAAATCTGGATTCAGACGCAGCTTTAGGCCCGCCGGGCCTGAATGTGAACCCGGCGTGGCTACGTGGTCCTGAAATTTGCATCCCTATTGAATAGCTATACCAATGGGTGCCAAGAATAGTACTCTTACATTTGATCCTCTCACAAACTTCTCTTACATAGTTTCTTCATAGCTTTTAACGGAAATATCGCTGAGCGTTAAGTCAGGAAGCGTTTCTGTCCCGAGTGACCTCTTCTGTTCACGGTTCGCCGGTACAATGGGGACCCCACGCGTTCGTCCAGCACAACTGGGCGCAGGGCGTCCATTGTGTGGTCCGGCTCAGCGCGCCCGGAGCGGAATGAATGGAAGATCTGGGTCACGGATAATGTTCTTCATACGGTTATGATTACAAGGCTGGAGGGCGGAGTCTATCTCCATTTCAAAATTTAGTTATGTTTGAACATATTCGGATATAACAGAATATTGTTGTATTACCGATAATTATACATAATTGTCATCGGTTTCACGGGTTTCATGACGATTGTTTCCGTAAATCATGTCAATGTCCTAAATAATATATGTCTAAATATGTCTTTATGTGTTTTGGATTTGGCTGAGATCTCAGTCAAAGGCAGGTTAGCATCGCAGCAGTACATCGTGTCATTAATGTCTTTGATCAGAAACACCCACCGTTCACTGCTATACTTTTTATTTGTTTTACTTGTTTAATTATATGCATTACGCAGTGGCAGGCAAAGTTAAAGTTACACTGTTACTTTTAGTCCTCTACTTTTTAAGATTAAGTGATGCCAGCGTAAGCGCAGGTTAAAAGGTCATTTTTAAGCATGCAAAGTAACTTTTCAGGCCATTTTGAGTTACTTTTATTGAGTAACGAAGCCTAGCGAACTCGTTACATTTGTTTTACGAAAACGAAGCAAATAACGCAAGTTATTCTCTTGTCCATAACTTCGCTATTTTTTGTCCATTACCGAAGAAGTTAATTCGCATGACAATGCCTTGCGGTTACGAATGGCCTTTGAACCTTCGCTTACGTTGATAACACTTATTTTTACACAGTAACGAGCCTAATGAAACGGAGCTCAGCAGACCTTTGCCCACCACTGCATACATGCATCATAAATAGAACTTTGTCAGCATGCAACGGAACGCTTTTTATCTGCATCTTTCAAACATCGTTGTTTCGTTGTCAGTTAAAATAGAAAAACCACCTAAGCTTTGGATCACACCGAGTATGACCACTACAGCGCTATGCCGAATCCATGCCGGACGTTTCTGCAAAGCAGGTCTTACAGTCCTCAATTTCACATCCATTCTGGCAAGCCGGGGTTCTTATCACACTCAGTATCAGCAGAGGTTTGCAGTTTACTGCGTTATACGGTGTATCGGTGTATTTATCACTGCGGACACGATGTTTAGGTGTGTCAGCTGATCTTTGTCTGTGCGGGATGTGTACTCTGTACATACATACAGTCTCCTCCAAAAGTCCAATTCGGTAAGAGTTCTGAACTTGCTGTCTAATCGGTGCTGCGTGCAGCGGGGTTTAAAAATCGTATTGACCTTATTTCCGATATATCGCGGATGGGCTCAAACTACAGGGTTCGAGATAAAAATATACCTCTTGTTAAAGTCACATATCTCTGGTATTAGTGTCAGTAGGGAAATGTTTTATGTTCGATTATTATTGAAATACATGTCAGCTTATGTTCCCAAAATATATCTTATGCGTCTTTCTTTAGTTCAGAGTACCATGAACTTGAAGCTGCCTAAAAATATGTGTGGTTATCAAGTTACATTTTTGTCCAGTAAATGATGCGAAGGCATAGGGTAACTCATGACAAAGTCGCATAACCTTTGCTACAGTTGTTGTAGGATATATGGAATGATATCACTGAAAATATTAATGTCTATTGAATACATTCTGTACTTACTTTTAATCTCAAATCACAGAGATATTTCAAAATGACAATAGGTTAACATCAAATTGTCGCTTTCATATACATAAAAAATTGATTCGACACGAGGGAGCGTTCAGATACTGTAACATAATACAAAGTACGATGAACGCACACCTTTTTAATGCGACATTGATTAACATGACACATTGCTCAGTACATTGTTCGTCGCCATCGGCGACGGCTAGAGTGCGACAACCGTGGCTATTTATTGCATGTGTTGAAAGACATGTCTTAAAATGGACGCAGGGCGGTGACCATTTCGAGCACTGTCTGTGTCCTCTAACATGTAATTATAAACCAAGTGTGATTTGGATTTGGATGTCATGGTTTCCAAATGTAGAAGTGTTCTTCAATGATTTTTTGCGCTTATTCAGTATGATTTGTCTGCTTTGTTGTTGCAGTTGTGTTTGCATATATGTGATCGTCTCATTTGCCGATAAAACAAAATGGTAACAATACATCTTTTTTTCGCAACTTCGAAGTGTCAGTGCTTTGCAACAATGAAAGAAAATGGATCGGAATTTTGGGAAAATAAATTAGACGAATTACTGTTGGAATCGTGCATATAACATCTCACCATCTACACTAGTTATTACAAGAGTTACACGACTTTCGAAACAGGTACATGTTTCTGCCGCACCCTGTAGTTGCTTTGAATTCCGCTGCGTACAATACCGATTAGCAACCTATTAATGGGGAGACTGAACACATACATTTTTGATGAGACTGTTCATACATATCTTCTGCTGTAGCTACTGTTGTTTGCTGTACTGATGGACTAATGTACTGATGCACTGATTTTTCAATACATTTAGCCGAATTTGTTTTGTATTGATGGATTTACGAGGTCAGGACCCGTGCTAAGCAGAGCTTGCTGCAGAGGTCCCGACTTTACTATCCGGTCACACAAATTCCGTTCGGCGGCAGAATTTAGAGACGAAATTATACGTGCCCATTAACATACCTGGCCACGGTCCCCTCGGTCAATGGTGTGACTTTACCTTGAATGTGAGCTGCCACCGGCCGCAGATCACCCCAGTCAGGAGCAAATAGCGAGCGCCGAAGCGACTCGAACCTGGGCTGCCATTACCGTGATAAGATAGATCAGAAGTCCAGCGTGCTCCCACTGAGCTACAAGGAGCGAACAATTTTACAATGGCTTATCTGATGATGGTATTCAGTATAAAAACCAGTAGACCTGGGTTTCACACAACAACCAGGCCACTGCAGTTAGAAGACGAAAACATATTGCTGTAATGCTATTTAAGGTTTAGCCGATTCAACAATTATGCCGACCAAAATTGGTGTCACATTGTTTTAATAAAAACTATTATTTCAACTTTCATGTTCATACATATGAATATGTTTTTGCTACGTAATATTCAGAATTAGTTTTTACTTTTCAACTCCATGATTTTGTAGTGCTTAACACTCTCGGGGTTTGGTAGTATGGCAGTATGTTCATATATTTTGTATAGCCAATGCTTACATGTCATGTGTCAGGCGACCTGTCACATGTGAGCACTGAAATATGAATATGTAATCTCGTATTTCACTTGAATTATTTAGATAGTCCCTACACTTCTCTTCCAAAATGCGCTTGTTGCTTATATTCACGTTATATATGTTCGGAGCGGTAGTTTTAATCGTGAAAGACGTAATAAAAAATTGAATCGCGTTTGCGTAGCAATTGATTTTGCATTCACCACGTCCTAGGCTCCTGTTGTCCTAGGCTCACATTGTATTCCTTAGCCCGTTATCTTATCCAAACATCTGTGTTTGTCGTATGCTGATCAGACTCTTGCTAGTCAGCATTTGTACGTTGGATGGCATATATTTTTTTGTTGCGATTTTGCGATGCTAGAATTACATTTTTGGCCTCTTACTGCAGTGTCTTAATTTCGTGCCAAATCTAGGTCTACTGTTATCTGTGTGTTCCGCTTTCACGAACAGTAGCTTTAATATGACGGCTGCGTCCAAGTACAAGGAAGTTGATCCGACGCGAGCTAGAGAGTATAATTGTGAGTTCCTTACACAACATGTTGTCAAACCTGGCAGAAATCAGTGGACAGTTGAACAATTAGGCGCCACTGATTATAACTATTAACTGAACTATTGCTATATAGCTCTTTGCTTAACCCGGCGTTGGCTGGGGTCCCAGCCGAACGCCATTGGCTGGGGGGGGGGGGTATTCGCCCCCCCCCACCCCCAACTTAACTTCCGAACCAACTACCGCAGCGCGTCGCGCAGGACGGCAAACAAAAGCGCTCAACGAGACGATTCTATAGCGTAAATAAGATTGTGAACTTAAGGTCAAATATCAGGTCAAGGTCAGATAAAGAGTCAAACCTAAGACATTTTAGTTCTCGGGCCACACTTAACATTCAAATCGTCACAATAGGACTATTATCGCACAAAGTTCTCCCAAAGGTATAGCAGATCTACCGCAGTAAGCAAAAGTGAAATTTTAAGCAAAGGTCAAGGTCAAGACCAGGTCACCAAAGGTCACCGTAGTCAAAAGGTTTACGAAGGTCATGCGACACAAGTCATAAGGGTTGTTTCACACGTGGAATTCGATTGGAACAGTCGCTTTTGAAAGTTCTTACAATATAAGGTAAATTTCAGGTGAAACGAAATCAGCTTAGGTCAAATTTTAAAATTGATTATTTTGCACAAACGAGCCATGTTTATAGTCCTAATTTGTCTCAGAAATATCAGGGTAATATTTATTTTGGTCATATCTGGTGAAAAAAGTACCAAAAAAGTGATTTACAAAAATGACGTCATTAAGGCGTAAATTTATGGTACCATTAGTCAGTCAAATAAAGAGATATTGCATTGACATTTGGCTTGTATATTATTCTTATTTGGGTCTCTGTCATATATTCTGGTTCTTGAATATTTTGAAAATTCGGAATTTTGCAGAAATTTTCCCTCAAAATATTTTTTTTTGACTTTTTTTGGGCCAAAACTAAAAATTTCCACAATGCAAGATAACCATTTTGCAGCTCCGACAATTAGAAATATTTTGACGGTTACTGATTATGTTTAGCTTTAATGATGACGAATTTACGGCACATTTTAGCTTCATTCCTTTTTTTGGTCCAAAATCGCGTGTAATGACGTCACTAAAATCGCTATATCTTAAAAAAAATCCGGCGCAATCGTCGAAACAATTTTGCACACAGAACGTCAAGTTGATGCAGGAGAAGGTACCTGGAAGAGTTACGGTGATACCTCTTTTTGTTTGTAAGTTTTAGCGAAAAAGCCTGATGTGGGCGTTTTACGCCCCCCACCCCCAGGCCAATGGCGGGCTAATTTAGTTTCTTTTGGTAAATACTTTAAATTTTGCGCTTCGGTAACATAAACATCTAGTAACGTTTATTGTAATGGGCTTATTTTTCAGCTCGGCCTAGCTTATAAGCATCTGGATAATTGTTGTTAATGATCACCTTTTTCTCTGACCTATACTCTTGAAACAATAGGATGTAAGTTGTCACTTGTCTTACGTAACAGCTTTCCTGACACAACTAATCACGTGTATGTATCCTGCGTTCTGCACCATGCTTTATTGTTTCTCTTGCTTTAGCCTTGCATATCGTGTGCCGTGTCTCGCAAGTTGAATATTTATCGAGCCGTAACCGTTTAGAAGCTCTGTCACTGCACCGTGTTGTCGATTAGCTAACGGTGTGCGAGTCTGGCGCTCACTAGCGGCGATCTAAACCTGTGCTTTTAAACATGCGAATTTGTACGTCATTCTTATTTGTACGCAGTAGTTGTATGGGCTTGCCGTAAGGAAATTACCTGGCAATCTTCGTAAAGCTCTACCACATCTTTAAGCTGCTGTCCAGCGGCGGCGGATTATGTTTTTAGGTGGGGGGCAAAAAATTGAAGCTCCTTTACCCGGTGACCCAAAAACGCGCCGATGTACGAGGCTAACCATTTTGTTACGGTAGGTATATGAAAA
>JARBER010162508.1:0-16767 GCA_030265075.1 Balanus glandula
CGAGTCGCACGGGTGCATATCAGGCACCGTGGTTTTTGACGAGTATATCGGATGTATGACGGGTGCAAAAACGTATTTTAGGTACGACAAGTGCGCCACGGGTAGTATGGGATATTAATCCCTAATTCACTATTATCCCATCACTGGCTTGCACCACCAGTGATCGACCTGTAATCGATCAGCGGAGCGGACGGGTTAGCACTTGTTAACACTACTGCAAGGGTGTCGCGAAACAGGTACATTTTTCTGCCGCACACATATAAATGAGAAAAGTCATGACTAATCATTTTCGCGTGAAGCCATCTTTTGAAATTAATTTTATGAAAGTGCCCGAAGAAAGATGTTTATTTCCGTCAGAACTCCGAATCAGATTTCTGACGAGTTAGAACAAATTTGGATATGTGTTACGATTGACGCCACTAGTCTGGATGTAATGCGAGGGCGTCGCCACATGGAAGCCCAGCCTACAGGTGTCTTGATGTTACTTCAGTCATGCCATTGACAGAAAGCACAACGACTATTTTAATTCCTTTGTTTACTACAGCCGTTCTCACAATGCATTTGTATTGATGTGGTAGAACTTAATAAGTACCAAATATAATACCACAAGTTTTTTAAGGTTTTGATTTAAGATTATTATTACAATGTACCTACATTCCATGAACAAAATTACTGATTTAGGCGATATTAAACGTTTCCAAAACGCCCCTTGCATTGCGTAACAGCCAAATCTTGAAGTCCAAATTCCTGGGGGGGCTTAATCGAAAGTGCACGCAATGCACGGTTTGTTCCTGTGAAATATTTTGTTTTGTAACCAAAACCATCTAATTAGTTAACAAATGCCTTACAGAAACATTGGATTTAAATAAATCAATTTTCCGCGTACTTTACGTAAAAGATCCGACTCGAGGAGTCGGATCTTTGGCTAAAGAACGCGGAAAATTGAAATAAGAGTTAATTGAATATTTTACAAATCCAATGTTTCTGTTCAGTATTTGTCAGCTAATTAGATGGTTTTGATGACAAATAAATTATTTCACAGCACCAAGCCGTGCATTTATGCACTTTCGATTAAGTCTCTCAGGAATGTGAACTTTAAAGGTTTGGCTCCGACGCAATACAATGGCATTTTGAAAACGAGCAATATCGCCTAAATATTGCACGGCTGCTCTTTCCCTATAGGGCCGCCGTGTCCTGGAACGCACTGCCGCGGCGTGTGACGGACTCTACGTCCCGGCTACAATAATAGACAGCACTTTTCGAAATGACCTGCAATGTGACGTGTGTAATGTTCCGTGTATGCATTTTATTTCGTGAGTGTATGTACCTGCATGTATTGGCTGGGCCGCAGTGAACACTTGTGGACAAGCTCTTGATAAATGAACAATGAACAATGCATCAGTAGTTATGTTTATGGAATGCTATATGCTAATACTTTTACATCACAACCTTTTGAAACTTGTGGTAACACAATTGGTACTTACTAAGTCCTACCACATAAATACAAATGCAGTGTGAAAACGGCTGTTATGATAGCCTTGGTTAGGTAATCTCTGGGAGCCCATAGGCTAGATCATGGATATCAGTAGACACTCTAAAGTTTACACAACAAATAGACAAATCTGCAAATAGACACAACAGTCTACTGTTATCTATGGCTAGATACAATATTCATTTAACAGCCACGTGATTAGCCTGATGTGAATAATAGCTCCGTGTCCCCAACTTACGAAGGGCACCTGTTGACATACGTTGAATGCATTGTCATGAATATAACTATTATCTAGAGTAAAAAGTACTAAATGCAATCTTTTTTGAAGGAGTGCTCAGACTGACAGAGCAGTGAACGTGGTGCAGGCCCTGTCCCGGTTGAAGTAGTAAAATAACCAACATCTTGACACATGCCACTATCTAACCAGTCTAACAGACCCTGTAATACTCGCTACAGGTGTGACCCACCTGTACGTCCGGGGCTGTTCGGGCGGCAGTGTTGGGAGACAAGCGGTCGGTGAGAGGTGGTGAGCGACTGGGGCGGCCCGAGAGCTCAGCAGTCGGTGAGATGTGGTGAGCTGCTGGCGCGGCCCGGGAGCTCAGCAGTCGGTGAGATGTGGTGAGCGACTGGGGCGCCACGCTCCGTCACCCGCCAAGTCACTGCCGGCGCGGGGGCGCGCGCGTGGGAGGTGCGGCCGGAACCCGGCCCTCCACCCCCCCCCCCCCCCGACTGGTCCCCAATACGGCCGCAGTATTCCCGGCCAGTACACAATAATTGTGAGTTTTCGTGAGGTGTTGATATTGGCTGCCGCCTCTGCAGTATGCAGACAAGCCGTCAAAACATATTGAGCTCGCCAGCAAACGGAGGCTTTCGGCAGCTGTACGCACAGTTGGATGCTTCCATATGGCACAGTCTGATACCTCCATATCGCAGGCTATGAAAGGAGAACTAACTTATAAGGAAAACAATAAGGCTGTAGTTAGTTGTGGTTCACTTAACTCTGAATGAAAAAAACTGAATTTTAGATTAACCCCCGACTCAATTAGAAACAATTATTTGCGGACTGATCTTCAGTTAAAAGTTTATTTGCAAAGCTTAACTGTGACTCAGAATGTTTTTAAGATTGTAACTAAGGAAGCAGTTTCTTATCCAGTCATGAATATTTCCTCCCTACTCTCTAGTAATTTTTATTTGCCAGTGCAGTTAAAATGATACTGTATATACTCCTATCGGAGATGGGAGTGCAGATGCATAATCTCGAGGTGCTCCTTTATCTCCTATATCGGAGACAAAGGAGCACCAGACAGACGAGGGCCGCTTCACATTGTATCAAAGAAGGCCAAATAAAATTAAAATACCCCCAATTTCAGGCAAAAAAGTGTAACCCTCCATCAGACGAGAGCGCCCTATAACAGCGTAAATGGGTTAGGTTAGGTTAGGTAACATGATAAGCCGCTTCTGTTAGGTAAAGTGTGCTCATGCCTCATAGATCAGATGATGCGGCCCTTGACAATAGAACATTAGAATTAGAAGCCAGGCATTAGAAGCCTGGCCTCTTTCGGGTGTATTGCGCCTCTCCGAACTGCCCCATGGTAGCGAGTAGCGCACCTGCAAAATAATAAGCTGCCTCTTGTCAGGTACAGTATCCTTCCGACCCATCAGATAAATTCGCTCTCCTGGCATAACAAATGCCCCTGAAAGGTAAAATCCACCCCTTCAGCCGTTTCAGGAAAAGTGTGTTAATTAAATACCTACATTAATATAAAGTGATAACAACTTTCAAGTAAGAAATTACATTTAATTAAAGTATGCAAATATTATGCCCATTTTTTTAAAAGTTGATTAGCCTCGTGTGACGAATGGAAGGAGCATTAGTTTGCTGCCACTGTTCAGTAAGATATTGGAAAAGATTATGCACATTATACTGTACACTATCTTTTCCAATATCGACACGTGCGGCCGGCTCTCACAAATCAGCAGCACGGCTTCATGCCGGGACGTTCTTGTGTGTCGTTAACCTGGGATCCATGCTAAACGTGGCCTGGAACAACATATCCCCAGGATCCCAAACAGACGTAATTTATACTGACTATTTTAATCTAGCTCAGCACTTCAGAGTGCAAATCATCAACTTTTGGTTATTAAAATGACAAAATCTTAGCATGTAACCGCAAAAGCACTGTCCTGGCTCAAATCGTACTTGTCCGAAAGAGAGCCGCGGGTTGTTGTGAATGGCCAATGCTCAGCGTGGGTGCCGATTCCGTCTGGGGCGACAGAAGAGGAAGGTATTTTGTCTTCCTTTTTGTTCACATTCTATGTCAATGACCTGCCAACTGTCGTACGTTAAAATTGTCTCCTGTTTTCCGATTATATTGAGCTACATGCTAGAGTTGACAGCTTTAGTATTGTTCGAGGCCTGCAGGCTGGTATAGCTGCGCCCTGTCAGTGGTCGGCAGCGTGGAAGTTAAAACTGAGCCCAACGAAATACCAAATCCTATCACCAGCTCTGTGAATGAAATCCATCATAGGCGTGAACACGATGGGGGCAGCGGAATTCAAAGAGTACACGATATGCGAGATCTGGGAGTAATATTTGAAGAGAAGTTGACTTTTGGTTTCCATTTGGACGCTGTGATGAAGAAAGCCAACAGGGATCTCAGTCTTCTGATGAGGTCTTTTCAAACCAGAAGAAATGGTCGTTCACTGCATGATGTCAATCTCATGTTAATCATATCGACGTACTGTGCTAATGTTCGATCAATACCAGAGTAAGTATGGCTGTGTTATATGGGGAGGAGCTGCCAACATGCACTTGAAAGAAATACAAAAGTTCAACACAAGTTCTTGATTTGGCTATTCTCTCGCTGCTGGTTGCAGATGTCTCTTGAGTTATGATAGGTCATTTCAAAACAGCATATGTAACTGCACGAAGACTTCAGTACATCATGCTCCTGAGAAACATTCACAACAAAATTGACTCGTCTTTCCTTGTATATGCATTCCCGTTGGCAGCTGCTCCCCAGATACTCCGTAGCAGAATGTTGTTTCTCATGCCGCATGCCAGAGTGAACACAGTCAATAAAAGTATGTTAGAATACCTCGTCACTGCAACATTGTCTTGAACTCAGCTAATATGGATTGCAGACCCCCTGAGACCCCGTTTTTCGTCGATGACTTCTGAATGAATCCTCGGATCAGAATCAAATTTCGCACAGTCCATTTTAGCCCAGGAGCTTATTTTTTGTCCATATAGCTTATTAACAAAAGCTGAAATTTGGGGTACCTGTCATTGACTCGTAATAGTAAACCAGTTTACAACTGCATAAAAGCTACACTTGATGACCATCCTGATTGGATAGGAAGACCAGCCAACCACGTTCGGCCTGGCCCAGTTTGACTCCACCCACCGACCGTGACCCGGTCGGCTCTGCGCGGTGCCAGTCGAGCTGCCACGGGCGTGTGGGGTGGGCGCAGCGAGTTCGAGAGTTGCGTTAATGAGAGGCTTGAAGCATTGCCTTCAATTATAACCACACTTTTTGTGTATGATTTTTATTTTTACTTGCTGTTTTCTCTGCTATGTTGTTCGGCTCATCAATTTTGCTTAAAGTTCACGTCGGCAGCCTTGCGAACGTTAATGATGATGGTTTCTTCTTCGCCTGGGGTGGGATGCTGTCTGTGGTCGAATAAATACTGCGCCTCGAGTTTTCTGGTCCGGTGAACCCCGAACTCGCACGCGGCACAGCGCGGCGCCTCGCCTCGTCCAGCCGGGTCTGTACTCGTATGCATGCGCGGGTGAATCGCGGCAGACGGGAGTGTTTCGTTTCGTCACACCCTCCAACTGTTAGATAACGTTCAGTTGCGGGTGGCCTGGGGCAGGCAGGCCACATACCATCGTGTTGCTTCAAGCGTCCAATTGACCGGTCAGAGGCCGCCTTTCCACCCGCAAGAGTCATTAGTTTGATTGGCACGTAGTGTTGAGGCCACAACCTATACGGCATGCTAGCCTCTAGTGAAGGAAATGATTTACTTAGCAGATCTTAACGTTAAAAGTCAGTGATAAGTTTTTTTAATGTTTTTTTTTTGGGGGGGGAACAGACTGTTTCGACAAAAATCGGCGCCTGAACTGAAATAGGCTGTGCAAAAATGTAACAAGGTCTCATGGGTTTGAAATCGATAGTAGGACCGTAGACACCATACAGAGATTGGTGTTATTATGAAACATATCAGCATGTACGTTACTACAATGCTTTGGTCAGTGAGCCATAATTTTACTTTTTATCGTTATTTTTTAGGGATATTTGAACAGTCTCCTCATATTTTTTACGGTTTATTTATATGAGCTTTCCATCGGTATTTTACGTCATATTTTTGTGTCTTTTATATGGAATAGATCTTATTTTTAGGTGGGCGTTATTGCGTCTTCAAGTCCCACCTTAATATTAGGTTTGAGTTGAGATGCCATTTAACGTGCTGGGCTCCGAAAATAAGTATGGTATCAGTCAAAACAACCACAAATAAAAAAGATATTGGGGTTTAACTTCTTTATCTGTCAAGAATAAGCCCTTGGTGTATTAGTATTGGGGCTTAGTTATTGATGACGTCGACACTCTTTCACAAATGCTGCTGATAGCACGGTTCTTATAATGGTAGTCGAGTAGTTGTCGAGCTAGCCTCGCCAGTGTAGGGGGGGGGGGGGGTGGATGCCACCCTCCTCGGTTTTTGATGAATAACTCGCGTAGATGCTAACCGATCGCGCTGAAATTTTAGCTACCCTAGCTTTTAAAAAATTTACACATACTCTGAAAGTTTTGAAAAAAAATTGTGACATAACCTCTTACCTAGGATCTGTTTCTCAAGGTCATGTCAGGCGGAAATAGCGTTCTATGGTATCGATACAGGACACGCATGCTGTTTCCGAGTGTTTGAGGTTTAGGAACATATGCAAAGGTGTCACAACGTAACATTGATGACTTCCACATAGTCTGTGACCTTAATTGACCTTGTCAGAGGTCAACTGAGGTCAATGACCTCTGATGACTAAAGCTGTCTTTTCTTTGGCTTTTGGCAGTTTCTAGGGCACTTTGCAACGCTGATTTCAAGTTTAACACCCATCTGGTGCTATTATATGTTTCGCTGGGTCATTCATGGTCAAGGGGTCGTCATAGGTCAACCGAGGTCAATGACCTCAGAAGGCCTGACATGACCTTTTTGGATTGTGGTGTTTTTAAGACAGTTTCTGGTGCTGAATTAAAATTTGGCGTCTAATAATCACTCTGATGTTTGTACACCACTTTAGTTTGATATTTGTAGAAATTTTCACACATTCGATATGTTGAATTTTTTGTCAATAACTTGACCTCAGAGGTCACAAAATGACCCAGGACCTAAAAGTCAGGTACTACCATCGGCTTCCTCTCGTCACAAGCAACACGTTTTTAAATCGAAACTCTAGCTCAATCAGGGCGAAACGCACTGGGGGGGGGGGGGGGGTTCCATCAACCCCCTACCCTGTCACGTAGGTGAATAGAGCCTACACTGGCGAGGTTTAAGGTCATGTTTTTTGTTTATGACCTTGAACCCTTAGAATATATGCAATTTATAAATGATCGTAGAATTCTCGCCTATCCACGAATGGGGAGGATTACCTTTGAAATGTCTCTTGATTCAGTTTTAGGGCTATTTGATGCCTTGTGCAGGAATATTATGTTTGCTTTCATGCCAAATGTAATTTCAGTGAATTTGTGTCATACTATGACGTCACCTAGGTGTCATTTGAGGTATCGAAATGCATTAAAAAGTTTGCTCAATGTCACTTGTGAATTGTTTGAGGTACGGATTGCGATCAACATTAAATTCAACACGTAATCAACAATGTGTTTGATGTCTTACTTAATTTAAACCCAGGCCATTATGGTTAAACTAGATGATTGAAATTACATAATATTAGATCAGAGGTCACTTGCACCAAAAATCTACTCAGGTAAAACTCACTTCTACCAAGAATTGGCAATCCACGAAAGATCACGTTTTCAACTTATGCTTGACTAGCGTGATAATCTCCACAGCACGATTGCAGACAATGCCAGCTCGATCAGTGAAGGACTCTACCAAATCAGTAACAGGGGCTTGGAGCTTGGAATCATCTGGGTTTTACCAATTCTCGGCAGAATTGAGTTATACTAGGGTATATTGTTTGAGGCTTCTGATCATAATCATCATATATTTCATTATCGTCGTCAGATGCTTTCTGTTATCTCGATGCTTACTGGGCATTTTAAAACGCTAATTTTTAGTTTTGGTACTGTGAATTACTATTCCATGTTTATTTTTATTTATTCAAATTCATTTTACTTTCCTTTCATCATCCCTAGATATAACGATAGTTAACCCGCGCGGCGTAAGGGTCTCCAGCCGAACGCGCAACCCACGGGGGTAAATTTTACCCCCTCGATTCTTCCGAACCATAAACCGCAGCGAGACGCGCAAGCCAGCAATCGATAGCCAAGGAAAAGTTATCGAGCCCAAATGATTTTTGTTGACCTAGACGTCACATGTGACGTCACAGATCAGGTCAAAGGTCAAATTAAAATTTATTGATTTGACGGGCCATGCTTCCCATTTAAAGTCTTTGATTCTACATTTCATTAAACAAAAACCTCTCACAAGGTGTATAACTCATATTCTACATAACTAAAAGTTGAATTTAAGGTCAATTCCAAGGTCAAGGTCAGGTCACCAAAGGTCACCATTTTCAAAATATCAAACAAAAAGTCATGCGGCAAATGATTTATGGGCACTTTTACACGTAGAGTTCGATACAAGTACTTATTTTCACATTCTGACCCCACAAATTGACCCTTAGGCGAAATTTAGGTCAAAATCGGGTAATTGAGGTCAAATTTTGAAATCAACTGAATTCAATTAAAGTTAGATGAATCTAGGCTTCTTTTGCTTAAAAAACAGTACTGACAAGTGACATTTGTCCCGGACGTCCCGGTTGTCCCGGTGGTCAGCCGTCGCGTCTTGTCGATCAGAAATCCACGGCAGCCGTCGCATCGTGCCGCGGTCCCGGGAGCCCGCTGCCGTCTCGGCCGGACCGGGGTGACGTGGAGAGCGGTGCTGGGCGCCCGCTGCCGTCTCGGCCTGGCCGGGGTGACGCGGAGAGCTGTCCCGGGCGCCCGCTGCCGTCTCCGGCTCTCAGACAGCGGTGGTGAGCGGCATCAGACGGTCGGGACTCGATATTGGCGGCGGCGACGTTCATAAGGCGCCGGCCGGGTGTCGGCTCATCTGAGGCCGAGCGTCGCGTAACGAGCTCGGCACCAATCTCCACCGCGACGCGGCGGGTCTTGAGCGATGTCCACCGCCCGGCCGGAATGGAGAGCCACCGCCGGCCGGCGTGCCGGGCGTGCCGGGCGTGCCGGGTACGCCCGGCGGTCACGTCCGATGATTGTGGCCAAGCCCGGCATCCCTTCACAGACGCGGGCGGCCGGCTTCCGCCATCCTCCGGCCGCGGACCGAAGACACAGCCGTCAGACAGAAGAGAAGAGAAGAGGAGAGGCGCCGTGTGTGACGTCACAGTGGGGAGGAGGTGCGGCGTCTGACGTCACGGCGCCGGAGGGCATGTGGTGCAGCCTGCAGAGCGGCGCTCAGCTGGGGTCGCCGGGTCAAGGCGAGGGGCCGGCCGCGCTGCCCGCCTCGACCGCCTCCGGTCTCCGATCTCCGGCAGGAATCCCGTCCTGACGGCATACCGCGCCGGCCGCCCGCCAGTATTGTGCAGATCACCGCGAGCGATCAGCGCCGCGCCGGGGCTCGCTACTCAGTGGCCATTGTGAGGTGGCGCGCCGGGCGTCGCCGGTGCCACAACCCCCGACCCATCCCCCTGTCCCGGGTCCCCTCCCATGCCGGAAACACCTGGCTGGAATGAGGCGTCTGACCGGTGGCCGGGGGTGGACGGGGGGGGGGGGGGCAGGGGCGGGACTGGCTGCGGTCACCTGCTAGAGCCGGTTGCACCGGCGGCATCCCCGTACCCCAGTCATTGACAGCCATACAGACAGGCATGCCTGCATTCTTACAGACATACAGATTACAGACAATAGGTATGTATGTACAACTAGACATATATTGTGCATGGATTCAAACAGGATGTATGATCCCAGAGGATCTCCAACAAAATGCAATGTTGGATCTATGATACAAAGTGGATCCTACCACAAATTAAAACAGTGGAGATTTTGTATCCCAATGGATCCCTCGATCAAATTTGACAATTAATCTTGGATACCGCAGGATCCCATTATAAACAATAAAAATGGATGTATGATATCAACAGATTTTGGATCCCGCATGCTCTGATTTATAAAGGTACTTTGCCATAAGTTAGTATTTATTGACAAGTTAACGAAATCCAGCTAAATGTACAAGCACATTGCTCATGCTAGCATTATTTATCACGAATTGAGAAGGACAGACTATTACTTAAAAAATATGGGTTCCAAAAAAACACATCTGTACAAAGGCTCATCCCGAATCCCGGTGGATCTCAATGTTAAATTGGGTATGCGAGCTCGGGTCCCAACGGATCTGTCGTGTCGACGGATTGGTAACATAGGTCGACGGCGTTGACCGATGTTACGGACAGATCTATGATCCTAGTGGATCGATCGACATATGTCACTCCCCGAGAACGCCTCTAACCTTTCTATCGCTTCAGAGATTGACATTTTTACCCACGTATTGCTTCCTGGGATCGCCCCTGCCTTTTATCAGAAGCGGGGAACAGATATTAATGATGAATGTCGCAAGTTTTGTCATGTCGTTATATGTTGGGAAGTTTGCCGCTACAAATGGCCGAGCTCTGTGTGACATTCAAAATACGTCGCACCGTCCGGCCGCCCGCGATACGAGGGTGGAGTCAAGGTGCAGCCGATTCTAATAACAGCTGCTATTACTTGATCTTGTATTGCTGTGAAACCAGAAACACGGATTTCACAATGGTGGTGAGCTAAGTGAGCTAGGAAGTGAAAACTTAAAGGTTTAATATTAATGGTATTGATTGTTGATCGGCAGAACTTTGACAGAGCTCCTCCTGTGGCAGGTTGCTATAGGACGCAGAGCTCCTCTCCTCGTCAGATCACCTGCTAAGGACACTTGTCCAAGTCATCTTTTTCGTAGCAGTGCCAAAAGGAAAACAATGCCACCGTAACGTTAATGTTGATACAACATTAGGATGTAAGGTGGAATAGTGAGCCTACAAGCATAACACTGATTGTGTGTGATCCCCAAATAATGCTTGATGGATGGTGAGCTTTATATGTTGTTCTGAACTCTGTTATGTGGACGTAAACTTGTTTTCGAAACTTCGATTGACGTGAAGTTCGACGACTTTCGATGGGTTTCTAAACAAAGCTTCATTTTTATACGAGCAATGTGTTTGTGGAGGGCCCGCGGCGCAAGAAGGCTTAATAAAGATAGATGCCTTGAGCCATTAGCTCATTTCCACAGATGCCACCAGCTCCCCGACAAATAACGATATATAAGCGACACATAATGTTCCCCGTCAAGCTGTAAGGTAGTGATCAGTAAGTGCTGCTCCACAATCTTACGTAGCAAACTGAATAACAGCATCCAGCAAACTACAAGGAAACACATCACCATTCGTGCATCACGCCGCCCGCGCTGTTTTGCCTGCCGCTCTCCCGTCTCTCCGACACGCACACAGCTGGGCTGGCGGGGCATGCAGTTCCAGTTCATCACGTGCGATGATTCCCTACAGCCCATCGTTCATCCTCGGGGCCGGCGCCGCTCCCGCCCCAGACAGCGGCGGCGGCGGCTTTGGCGGCTGCCGCCCGTGACGCGCAGGCGCACTGCTATGTGAAACTCGGCGGTAACGCACGGCCGCCGCCGCCGCCGCCGCCGCCGCCGCCGCCGGGCTGGGCGGCAGTCGGATGCCTGTGCTGCTGCGGCGGGGAGCCGCCGACGCCGCTCGCCGCCGAGGAGAGCCCGTTGTTCGCCGCCGAGCAGAGCCCGTTGTTCGCCCGCTGGAGGCCAGTGACCGCTCGGATGGAGGAGACAGACGGTGGAGACAAGGGACAGTGACGGTGGAGACGGAGACAGTGACGGTGGAGACGCAGACAGTGACGGTGGAGGCGCGAGACAGAGACGGTGGAGACGCGAGACAGTGACGGCGGAGGCGCGAGACAGTGACGGTGGAGGCGCGAGACAGAGACGGCGGAGACAAGAGACCGTAACGGAGGAGACGCGAGACAGTGACTGTGGATACTGGTGACGGAGACGAGTGATCAGTAGGCAGTGTGAGAGAGAAGTGCGTCCGATACCCAGTGCTGTGGGAGCGAGGCGATTGAGGATTGCTGTATTTGCGAGAGGCAGGACCTGTGAGCAACTACCTGTGTGAGCAAGTAGCTTAACATTAACTGGTTGTGTGAGTGAAATCACTGGACGTGGAGTACTCGTCGTTTTCTGCAAGCATATTATTTCGTTACTGAAGACCAGCACTCCCATTGTCGCTCACGGCTCGCATTTAACGGCAAAATAGTTCCACTGTTGTCCTAGTTTTCCTCGGAACAAAAGCCTATTCATCTGTTCTCGCACATTCATCCTGGCTAAGCGCAGTCTACGGTCCCATATTCCTTATTGAAGAGCGCTGTCTTTCACAACCGGCGCGTCGTGTTTCATTTCACGACCAGAGCCGAGCCGAGCGCTCTCTCCCCAAACATTTTCCGAGCCCATTCGTGTCGAGCGCCCACACTCCGACGCATCTCACAAAAACTCCCTGCCGAGACGGAGAAAGGCCCGCCCTCGGCCGTCGACGCGGGCCGCCGATAAGACCTCGACACAGGACCGAAAGCGGCGCTTCCTTTACACCGGACCGACAGCGGCGCTTCCTCTACACACGGCCGTGAGCCGCCGGTTCCACTCAGATCGCCTGGCGCCGACCGACTTCGGCGCAAAAAGGTAGAGGCGGTGGAGCGTCCGGCCGATGCGCCGCCGCCCACTGCGGTCGCCTCGATCGCGGCGCCGTCCCGGAAGTGGGTGAGCCGCGCGTGAGAGCCGCGCTGCGTCCGCCGTCATGGCCGGCGGCGTGACGCTGCTGGCGCTGGCGGCGCTGCTGGCGCTGCTGGTGACGGCAGCGGCGGCCGGCTGCCCACAGCAGTGCACGTGCCGCTGGAAGTACGGCAAGCAGACGGTCGAGTGCAGCGGGGCGGGGCTGCAAGGCGTGCCAGACGGCCTGGAGGCGGGCACACAAGTGCTGGATCTCTCAAGGAACCCCATTCAGGAGTTGGGAGCGTACGCTTTCCGTAACGCCAGTCTGCTCAACCTGCAGAAGATCCTGCTGTCGGACTGCAGTCTGCGTCGGATTGACGAGTCTGCCTTCTCGGGTCTCACCAACCTCGTCTACCTGGATCTGTCGCGGAATGCGCTGACGGCGCTGCCCAAACGCAGCCTGGCCTCCATCGCCGCGCTCCGCGAACTGAACATCGCCGAAAATCCCATCGGCAGAATCGAGGAGGACTCGCTGGCGGCCGTGCCGGGCCTGGTGAAGCTAGATCTCACCGACTGCCGACTGGAGACGATCGAGCCGGCCGCGTTCGATCCACTGCGCATCCTAGAGGGTCTCAAACTGAGCAGCAACCGCCTGCGGGAGCTCCACCAGCGCTCGGTGGTGGCTCTCGGCGGATTGCACAACGTGGAGCTGCACGCTAACCCGTGGGAGTGCGACTGCCGCCTGAGGCCGATGCGCGAGTGGCTGCGGCGGAAAAACATCCCGTACCCGCAGGCGCCTACCTGCCACGGACCGCCGCGCGTCGCCGGACGCAGCTTCGAGCAGATGTCGGCGGATGAGTTCGCCTGCCGCCCGCAGCTGCTGCCCATGGTGCGCAAGGTGGTGGCTACCGCCGACCAGAACGCCACACTCGAGTGTCGCATCGGCGCCGTGCCGGCAGCGCGGGTCAGCTGGTTCTGGCGCGGCGCGCGCGTCAACAACGACACGCGGCTGGACGGCCGCCGGCCGCTCATCGTCGAGGAGGGCCGCTTCGAGCGCGTCAGTCGCCTAGTCATCCCGGGGGTGCGGGCTGAAGACGAGGCAGCCGACGTGCGCTGCGTCGGCGTCAACCCGGCCGGCGACGCACAGACCAACTTCACGCTGACAGTGGCGGCAAGGACGTCTCTTCTGTCGCCGCTGGGCGCCGGCAGCATCGCCGGCATCGCCGCCGGCCTGGTGCTGCTCGTCGTGCTGCTGGCATTGGTGCTGGTGGCTGTGGCGCGCGCAAGGCGTGCGCCGGCCGAGGTCAAAGCTCGCCCGGCCTCCGACGCTCGCGGTGGAGTGGTCAGCGTGGAGACGGCGCCCGACGACGACGTCAACCCGGTGCAGAAGCCGCCGCGGCTGACGGAGCTCGGCTTCCCGCCGCGGTACAGCGCCGGTGACGGCAGCCTGGCCGAGCCGGGTCTGTTCGTGCGCGCGCCGGACCTGGTGCCGCCGGCCGAGTCGCGCGGCACGCCGCCGCCGCTGTACGTCGGCGGCGTCACCGGCAACCCGCTGGCCGACGACAGCTACGAGCTGCGCCAGCTGCCGTCCACCAGCGGCTCGTCCGACCCGGAGCGGCCCGACCCGGCCGTCTACGGCTACCCGGCCGACTACGGCCTGCCGATGCCGGAGCTGAGCGGCAGCCGACTCAGCGACTGGCCGGAGCGGCGGCTGTCGGTGCAGCACGGACTGGACTCTGTCGGCGGCGGCGGCGGCGGCTGGGGAGAGCGCCGGATGTCCGGGCTGCCAGCCGGCTTCGAGCTGGCACCCGAGCCTGCCTGGAGCGAGCGACGCCTCTCGGTCGGCCCGCTCGAGCTGTCCACCTCGTACGAGACCGAGCCGCCGCTCGACTCGTCCCGGGACTCGACTCGAGCCGAACTCAGCTCCGCGCCGCCCCCGCCGCCGCCGCGCCACTGGCGCCACGTGGGCGTGCCCGTCCTGCCGCCGCTGCCGGCGACTGCGAGGGTCGGCGACGCGGCCGGCACCGATGTCTAGTGTGTGATGTGACCTCACTTGTCCCGCGGCACGGTGTGTAACGTCACTCGTCGCGCGGCACGGTACGGCGTGTGGTGTTGGAGTGAAGCTGCACACCGTGGCCGTTCCGTGACCTGTGTTCTGTGCTGTGGGTTACCATACTGAGGCATGTGCTGACTCACGCGTGGCACCGGCAATCTGTTCATGTTCATGTTCATGTGCGCTCGTGCGGCGAGCGTCAGCTGAGATTCGTATAGCGTTTGTTGGCGGTTTTGTTTTGCGCTGGGATCCTTCGGTAGCGGAGCTGTGTGTTGTTGGCGTCGATGTAGTATTGTCATCTAGTCAGACGGCGGTGGGTCGATCGGGAGCAGCAGCGAGCGGTCTGACCCGCCGCCCTGTCAACCGCGCCAACTTGGCTCATATTTAAAGCAATGAATCTCTTTGTATACGGAGAAGTTGTGTGTTAGCGCTGTCTCAACCGCAATCTCGGCTGAAGTTGACGCGCGAACGGGCGCTGAGACGGGGTGCCGATTATCTGCTGACGCTTGTCGTTTGTCGGCGGGCAACTTCAGAGCGCCGCTCGACACTGCTGACAAAGGTGTGCGTCAACTCGTCACCGCCAGTTAGGGGAGATCTCAGCGCCTCTGAGCCAGATTACAAAGACGCTCGGCTGTCGGACAAAAGACAAAGCCTATCCTTTTGTATGAGTTTCAATAGATGAGAACTTAATCATAACTTTCAATTTCAGTATATTTTATGATGTTATCAATGGTTTTTCCTGGAAATATTAAAGGCATGTTGTATTAATGTGTTCTTTTACCTTGTTTATGAGCACGAAAATGCGACAGATGGGTTAGGTATCTTACAGAAATTGTGTGTTAAAAGTTTACTTTCCTCACTGACACAATCTACCCATTATAAATCAGAAACTTTTGCTCTACATTTGTGTGTGTGTGTGTAAAAATGAAGCATTGATTGTTCTACAAATGACATTTGCTCTCCCTTTGTTAACTGATTTATTTACATATATCTCTAAAATTATACATCCATTTAACCCGCACTTGCCCGTAGTCTCATCCCGACGCCATTGACTAGAGAAGGGTAATTCCCCCTAGCACGTGCACTGCAGGGGTTAACGCCGAGCACAAACTGCAGTTGGGTTGGTTTTCACCCCTGAAATCTAAAAAAATTCGCTACGAGAGACAAACGACAAACGGCGTTTGATAGCTTGGTATAAGTACTATGAGAAGTTTTGTCTTTTTGAAGGTTAGGATGAAATTGAGTTCACAGAGGTCATCTTATGTCAAAACTCTCACATTTCCAATTTTAAAATTTCGCTCCAGAAATTCCCGTAGCTATATCTCGGAACCATGCTAACCAGAAACAAACAGCAAAAGCATTCGCCAGCCATTTAAATTTGCAATGGACAATTTCTTTTGAAATTTGACCTTAGGTCAGTATTTTAGGTTCCAAAAAAGATCAAAAGCTGTTTTTTTGCAAAACAGTTTTTTGCAAATAACTTGTTCAACTAGAAGATTGCCCAATGCCCAATGACGTTTACGTTATCGTGTTCGTCTCGTCAAGGTGCTTCGTCATATAATCATGTTGACCATGTTAGGCCAACTTAAAAATTTGACTTCAGGTCAAGGCCAAGATGTCCCTAGCCACTCAAATTGAGTGGTTCATTCCTCCATCAGTAGATCAGTGCATATTGTTCTCCAGGGTCGGCCTACCGGCGATCTGCCCCGCCCCGCCAGACAGGCACCGTGCACTCACTCGGGGGACACATTGAGAGGCGCCTTATCTCGGCATACTAATGAGAGGCAGCGGCTGCAGAGCTGCAGGAGAGGCGGGCCGTTCGCCGGCCGTCCAGCTGCCAGCTCTGCCGGGGTCGATCGTCGATTGGCCTGGGGGCACCTGTCGGCGGCGACGGGTCGATCAACCTCAGCGGGCGACCCGGCCGGCACGGACCAGGGCCAGGTCACCAGGTCAGCTGCGAGGGCGACCCGGTGAGCACGGACCGGGGCAAGTTCACCAGTTCAGCTGGAGAGTTGCAGGAGGGCAGAGTCGGCTGGGAACTGATTGCTCTGTGGGTAGGCTCGGTGGAATAGTCAGACCGTATAATGTTAAATGTTCAGTGAACAGCTCCCTCTCCCCCTATCTCGCTCTTGCTCTCGCGCGCACGCTCTCTCTCTCTCTCTCTCTCTCTCTCTCTCTCTCTCTCTCTCTCTCTCTCTCTCTCTCTCTCTCTCTCGCTCTC
>JARBER010162509.1:0-10150 GCA_030265075.1 Balanus glandula
TGCTGAATCGACGTATGCGGCCCAGGGCGGTCGTCTTCTTCTATCTCTTCTGCTGTTGTTGCAGTCCTGGATGTCGATGGTTGCTGCTGGAGTGACGCAGATGCAGACGAGTCCACTGAAATCGACAACAGCCACCATTAAACGGTTCATCTTGCAAGTTGTATAACAATACCGTTACGGAATGATCGTTTATGCTACTGGGTCCTTTCTACATCTGTCCTAAGTTATCTGAGCTCTAGGGAGGACAGATATTTCCGGTCTGCTAAACAAATAATTGTTAATTCACTTCCAACCGCTTCAGTCGTTGTCTTTTTATTATTATCTACGCGAGACGAAATTTACTGCCCGGCATTCGATTCCACGTGAGTAAAACTGAAATAATTTATCTTTGTTGTCAACATTTACGGTTAACAAATGTATTTACTAACTACCCTTCGTGTACTTTATTTTTATTTCGTCAGTTGTTTAGCTATAGGGACCAAGTGACGAAACTACACCTGAATTTTACTCAAAACCAACCGGGGTTTAACAGAACAATAACATGCCATCTCCCAAGCAAAGCATAATCTGAAAACGCCAAAAGATTGCACATGGAAAAGGCTACAACATGATATTCTCTTTTTTTGTTGACAATTTTATTTTTGAACCCTCGTTTAAAGAAATACAAACAATGTGTTTAATACCGAACACAAATTCTAAGTGATATCTGTTTTTGGCTGCGTGATAGCTTTTCTCCTCAGTAGGTTTAATTCCTCGAAAATTTGCTCTAACCGGGGTTAGAGGGAAAGTCAGTTTTAAGACCTCTGTACAAGTGAACGCGACAAACATTGACATTCTTAAAAACAGTCTTATTGACTTAACATCGGTGAACTGTCACACAATGTAGCCAACGACACTGATGATTGCAGGCCAGTTCTAGAGCGACAACACCCCAGTTACACTTACCCACAGCCGAACCTGCATAGAGCTGCATTCCGCTGGCCACAGAGCGACTGAAGATCTGGGTTGCAACCTTGACTTTCATTTTTTGAACGGCCCCAGCAGAACATGGTTCTGTTGGAGCTTTGGCGCAGCCCGGACCGTTCTCTCGTTGTCTGCTTGGAAGAAGTGCTTATGTGGTTCCAGCTCATCTTCTTTCCATTGGCATCAATTTCTTGCTTGAAAAAGCTGTTCCGCAAGCACTTGAAGACGTGTGGGACATCAAACCAGGCGATCACTGGAATTCCATCTACCTCAAACTGGGAGCTGTCCATACTCACTCGCAAACTCCCGTACATTTTCTGGTTGGGCTTGCCCATGTCGCAGACCGTGGCCACAACTATCAACAACAGCCTCGCGCAGTATCCTGACCATTTGCTCCAGCAGTTTCGCGAACACTTCTGCACTTGTTGGCCCGGCACTGAAAAAGTAGCCAACTGACTGCTTCCAGCGCATCGTCAGGCTTCGCACCATGAAGGTCGATGCGTTGTCGGCCCGCCTTGGTGTCTTGCCTAGACACCCAAAATCTTCGTTTTCTTCCACACAGTCCATCCATAGGTCAGCTTTTTCCTCAGATGGACTTCATTAACCTGTCTGTTCAACAACCATCCTGTCCCGCTGCACAGAACCCGACAACACGCATATCCTGACAACACGCAAGAGCCGTGCAGAACTTCCCGAAAATTCATGCACAGTGGAACTTGGACTTTAAACATTCGATTTCCTCAAGAAACTGTACCTAATGGGTCACAAGTTTGACAATAATGGGATGCCCAGGCCCCCACGGCCAAGTGTTCTTTTCAACCTCAAAATGCTTTGAGCTAATTTTACATTATCATTCAGGTAATCTGAAGACACCCCATTCAAATCAGCACGGCGGGAAAGTTGAACCCATGTCTTGGACCTGAAAAAAGGCGGAGAAAATGCAATTGTTATTTATTTATAAGATTTGTTTTTAGCTCAAGCAATTACACATTCGATTGAATTGATTTTGACATCCAACATATGTCTACACATTTCGTGTGTAATCTGTTATCAATACTATACAAACAATACTAATGTTAATATATTTGTTTCACATCAAGGTGTGGTACAATATATGAAGAGCAACTTGTTTATGTTCTAAGTCAACCGAAGTGAAATAATGACAATAATAATAACAATGTGGGTCATGCCTGGAGTTTGCTGGGACAAATTTAATACTGAAGCTCACCTACACATAATTGCATTCTTGACAAACTGAACCAACATGAATATCATAGCCAAATTACATTGCATGAATAATAACAAACACACACGGAAACATAACACATACAGAACACTAGCAAACGCTCACACTAACGAACGGTCGATTGAGGTTCAATTGACGTCTATTAGCCGCTTAGATTTCGCCATCAGGAGCGTCACCCACCCACTGATTCCAGGGTTCACGAACAGTCGCCTTCGACCTTGCTGCTGCCCTCCGTGCCTCGCGCAGCGGAGGATCCCGCTCGGCTCCAACTGCCATCGCTCTGGCACGGGCGACCAAGCGCTCCAAGAGCTCTCCCTCCGTGAGGCTGTCCACTGAATCGTCCCCAAGATCTATACATATTCTCTGGGGGGCGGCGTCTTCCCCCAGCATGCGAGCCTTGTATGAGGCGTAGTTGGCGCCATTGAACAGAAGTGCATAGTCAGACTCAAGTGCACAAGCACCAAACTCCTTGTCCAGAGCAGCTTTAAGCTTGGACACAGTATCTCTCTCTTCAGCTAGCAGACGACGGTAAAAACCAAAGGCAGCGCCGGTGAGAGCTGTTGGCATCTGCAAAATCTGCACCTCTGGACTCCAACCATTTGCCCGAGCAACCACCTCAAAATGGATCAGGAACCTCTGAACATCTTTAAGTCCATCAAACTTCTCCAGTTTCGCATGACCCACAGACTGGTGAGCATTTGACAATGCAACCTCCTGCTTTGGGTCTGGTATATTGCAAAATCAGTGTCCAATTGAATACCACAGTGGCACCAATTATCCTCAACAACAAGGCGTCAAGAAACGTGGGTTCAAAACTGGGCTGAACACTGCCACCAATGTAAAGCCAGTAAGCCTTAGAACATAAGTATATTTCAGCCCAGTTGCATCATGGCCTGCAAGCAAGGAGAACATGCATTAAGGGGACGGACAATAGCATGCAGCGTGCATAACCATCATGTAGAACCAGAACCCAAGCTCACATCACACAAGCATCTGGGAACATGCATGAACATCATCTGTCACACGTCACATTACTGTAAGCCAGATACTGAAAGATACAGTAAAATAAGCAATGACAAGAAGTACAATACAATACAAATAGAAATTGCTATTCCTGGACTGAAGCCCGAGTACTCCACTGTCTCCCCAAGCTGCAAAGTAACGAGGAAGCGGTCAAGTGCCGTCAGTGAGCAGAGCGGACCGGATTCCGGAACCAGGCCCTGTGCTGACGAACTGTTGGCCTCGTTCCACTCCCACGGCTCGCTCCGGACATGATGCTGCTCTCAGGAGGGTTGATAGGGCCATGAGGGGCATTCGCAGGCGTTAACACACTTTCACGGCATCAGTGTGTGATCGGCCCACCCATGCTGCAGAGCTGGCTGAACACGTTTTCGAGGCAGTCCTGGTTGAGTCTTGCTGTCATAATGTATCGCACATCTGCGTAGGCTGACTCCAGGTCCTGGTAGAGGCCGCGCAGGAACGCGATGCTCCGGAGGATACCGCTCTGGACCGGCAGCATCCCTTCAGCTTGGCCTGCTCCGCGTTTGGTAATTCATACCGCGTTTGATGCGTGCATTCGCCATCAGCTCCTCCATGTTGTCGAGCGCAGTGTCTTGTGCCGCCTTGGTTGCATCGGAGACCCCAAACCCGCTGCGCTCCAGCTTGACATCGCTGGCTGTTTATCATATCGAGTCATTGGTCGATGACTGATGGACCGGTCAGTCTTCTTGTCACCCAGCACGTCTTCTACTGCGGTTGCCACGATGTACGAAAACCGTCTCGTTGCCAGGTAGACCCGCTGGGCTGTCTGGCCACTAGCCTGCTTCTCAAAACCTGTGTCTGTTCATCTCAACTCAAGGCGTGGCGAGGGCCGATCTGCCGGCACATGTTGTCCGGACGTGGCTAGAATGTCCTTCAGCAGCCTACCATCCGCTCCCAGCAGAATCTTGGAGTCGGCCACGTCAATGATGTTCTTGGCAGGTTCTGTTTCCGAGATCCGGATCTTAATGTTGCCGTTTTTGCAGCATATGACCAATAATTTTCCTTTAGTTGCCGGCCGATGTAGCGCAGCTGCTGTCTTTTTGGAGTCAGCAGATCCGAGATAAGATCCGAGATGAAGTGAGTCAGCAGATCCGAGATCCGAGTAGCCGTGGCTCTGGCTTTAACGGGTAGCGAGGGTCGGTTGGCTGGCACATGTTGTCCACACGTGGCCAGTATGTCCTTCAGTAGCCTATCATCGGCTCCCAGCAGAACCTTGATGTCGGCCACGTCGACGATGTTTTTGGCAGGCTGGCTTTCCGAGATGCGGACCTTGATGTTCCCGTTTGTGCTGTATGCAGCCCAGATCTTGCCCTGCTTCTTTAGTTGCCGCCCGATGTAGAGCAGCTGCTGGTTCTTTGGAGTCAGCAGATCCGATATGTATACTTCACTCAGTACCTCTCTCGAGAGGAGAGGGTGCTTGGACACGCTGCGGGCCGACAGGATTTTGCGGGCTTCATAAAGCCGCTGCCGCACGTTGTGTGACAGCAGCTCCACGACGATCGTTCTGTAGCGCCCCTGTTTCCGGAAGCCGATGCGGTGTGAGCGGTCCAGGTCGTTAGCCACGATCGTCACTCCGGCGGCTTTGGCCACATCAGCCACCAGCTGGTCGGTGGTCTCGGCGTCCCTTTCTGGTATGCCGGTGATCGTCAGACAGTTGCGGCGACTGTAGTTTTCTAGACTCTCCAGACGCAGGTTTGGGGATGTAAGATTGTTTTCAGTTGTTTTCAGTTTTTCCTCAGTAGCTGCCAGCCTTTCTTCAGGTGCTGCAATTTGGATCTTTTATTTGGAGATAGCGTCTGCAATTGCTGTCTCCATTGCTGGGATAAAGACATTTAAAAAAAAATCAATAAATTCCCTGTCTTCAAGGATGCGTGAACATATGCATCGTGGTCACCTGCAGTTTCTGAGTGTTCTGTGCAACACTTGTGGACGTCACAGGTAGTAGAAGTATTGCCAGTTTCGTTTGCTCTCGCTCATGGGTTCTGATCCAGACGCCCGTTTTACATTGTGACAGATTATATATATTGCAACTTCAAACGATCCAAAACACATTTCAGGAAGTTAAGCGTACTGAGGAAAATCATATTTATATATCAGCATGTCTTGTCCTTATCCTCAAAATAATAGAAAGTCACAGTGTTGACAAGTCGACCCTTATACAGACAAGTTGAGCATTGCTATCAATGCATTATCAGACAAAAGGTGCATATGTCTGAAGATCCAAAACACAGCCAACAACACAAGGCCACGCGCTCGACCTTCTGCGCGTCACCAGCTGTCCTCTTTGTCACGCAGTTCCTTCGGGACGAGCGATTATCCGTAGACGATCCCATTAGAATTTAAGGCGATTATGGTGCCATCTACCAACGGAATTTTAAACCTTTGCCGATCCTGCTGCCACCTACAATTATCGAGACTCAGTCTAACTAAGCCCTAACATTTGCATATGCGTTCATTAGAGTAAATAAATATACGTCCCACATTCGTGTATAAGAGTTACAGTTAGCCTATTGTTTTGCCACTTAGTCTATTTTGTCTAGCTATTTGCGTCCATTTCCGTAAAGATATTTGTTGCGTTGACCGTGACGTACAAACGATATTCGACCATCCTATTGCTCTGTAACTATAAATAACATCTGCTATTTGCGTACATTACCATAAAGAAATATTCGTCTCGCCTACGTACATACGATCTATCGAACCTGCTATTTGCGTCCATTACCTACCGTAAGGAATATTCGTCCCGTTGACGACAAACGAGATTCGACTACCCCATTGCCTTGCAACTTTCTATAACACCTGCTATTTGTTTGAATTACCAATAATAAGTATTCCTCTCCTACGAGCATAGGTCATACAACTAGCCTGCTATCTATCTATCGTCTCGTCTGCGTATGTACCTACGAGATGAGGTGCAACTAGCACACACGTGCTATGCCCGGCGAGTCTTCTCGTGACTCTCAGTGCGAAAGTCTTTTCACGGTTGTCAGTACAACAATCCCGAGCCACAGTCAACAGCCAACCGGCTGTTATTAGACACAGTTACGCCAATATAGTGAGTGAATATATTTATGAGCACATCAGCAGTTGAACACACAATGCATTGACACGATTTACATGCATATGAACAAAGCATAAGTACAAGTAAATGCGATCAAAATTCATAATGGCTGAAATAGGTGCTGTTCAGACGTGCCAAACGAGTAAAACGTGCCATTTAAATATTTTTTCTAGCCTTTTTCGACGGTCTTACAAAGACCTTCGGTGTTATTGGCTTTGGCCGTTATTTACTAAAGAAACGCACCTGTCTTTGGACATTTTTGTTGACTGGTTCCCGAGTAGTGGGAGCGGAGGAAACTAGCCGTTTTTTGGTCTTCTTTGCCACATCAAAAACGGCTTTTAACTTAAGCACCCCAGATGTCACCGCTTTCAAGGCGTCGAGAGACTGGCAAGCCGACATCTCTCCAGATATTTCGCTAAGCAGGCCTGACAGCCGCTGCTTTGCAGCCACTAACGGGCTGGGTGCTTCTGCAACGGGTCCTGTCGCCTCACAAAGGTTAATCATATGCGTTTCTAGCTCATGTACGATCGTCTGTGGGGCGTTCATGTGGCCTTTTTTTCTCAAAGAGGGCTACAGCGTACACATGTTTGCTCATGTTCCGCCTGCTGTCCTCACATTCACATGTGTAAGCATGAGGGCACCCGCCACACATATAGCACGACTCATGGCACTGAGAGCATGGGGACCCCCTCTTAACGGTGTGCTCCTCACCATCATCCGCGGGCATGGTACAAGCCCTGTTCCGTTTGTATGACATCCGGCACAAGCTCTACGCCGCGCGCGTGTCGCTGGAAGAAACCGCGGCGGCTATGGCTCACCGTTCGACCCCTCGCTAAACTATCATTCGGGAGTACATTTTGTCCCGCGTCATCTTCGCAGAGCTCTTAGTATACGGTCTACCCGCTGCACACGCTTTCCCTGCATGTATATGTGTTTCAGAACCTTGTGGAAGGATTCTAAGTGCATTTTTGTGTTAAGTCCTAAACCCTCCCTGAAGCACCGATCTACGGATAGTCGCTCGTCTGTGGGCCCCTGGCTCTTTCGTGAGTGATGTTCTTAACAGGTGAGAAGTGACCATCCAGCTTGCAAATCACCAGACTCCAGAGCAAACTTTTTCTAATCCTCGGACATGGCAAGTGAATCAAACACGTGCTTGCTTTCTGGCATGCCCATTGTGTACAGCAAACTCTTCAGTTGGACATCATACTCAGAAAGATCGTGATACATCAGGTAAGTGTCCCGCCAGTCCACCCACGGTACACTGAACAGCCGGCAGGCACGGTCCACCCAACAGCCCACCGCTAGCGCCGCCTAGCGACAGCTACGCGTAACACAAATACTACGGTACATGTTGAAACTGTCAACGGTAGAGGATGATCCCATATGCTTTTTCCGCAGCTGCGCCATATAGTTTCTCAGTTGTCTTTGGTCATGACCGGTGAGGCCCCTGTTTCGCAGTGCAATCTCCACCTGCATGGGCTTCCGCACCTGGGCCAGAAAAGCTCCTCCACCACCTGTGAATAAAGCAACAGCGTTAACATTTTATTAAGGTCTAACGCGCCCTAAAAGCCCAATAAACAAAAGAACATTCCATCAAGGCATTACTAAAATCTGTATTTTAGCCAACAGTTAGCAGCCCCTGTGGACTTCAAACAGGTCAGGATAGAGCGGGCAGGGCAACGCGGGCAGGACAGGGAATGTCAGGGCACAGGACGCGACAGGGCATGCATTGATCCCAATATGGTTTCCGGGGTCCGATCCCCGGATTTGGATCAGGGATCTTTTTGGATCATGGATCTGCATTCGGTAGTTCGTTGATGGATCCGCTAGGGTCATATGTTCACTCCTGAATTTTGTCACTGGATTCATATATTCCCTCATATAATGTACCGCTAGCTTCCCTGGGATAATTTATCTTGATTTCCATTAGATGTTATCATTCATTTGTTATATTCAACTTAAATTTGCATTTAACTTGGTCTTCCATATGTTCAGTGGCAGAGGAGACTGGCACGGTCTTCGCTGCCCGTAAAGCGGAGAGCTGAAGTGAGGTGAGGTCATAAGTTATAACTGTGACTGTCATACTGTCATAAACTCATGACAGTCTCTTGAACTCACGCCATGTTGGCTGCCGCCATGTTGGCTTAATAGCCACGTCCAAAGGGGCTACTACAGTTGAGGTGGTCGAAAGCCTTGTCCACGAGGAGAATGAAGCTCGCCGTTGGTCCAGCTCCGACGAACTTGGGACGATCTGACTCCGTGAGGTACTGGAAAGCCTTTTCCACTGAGCAGCTGAAGACCTGGGCCGCCAGTTTCACTTTCATCTTGATTTTATCGTATTGGATGTGCCGACGAGAGAGCTTGTTGGCAGCCCGGATGCCATCGCTATGCTGCATCTCGTAAAGCGCCTGGCGACGAAACAATGTTACCCAAGTTAAAGAGATCTACCGAAGACCAAGAGACGCATGGAACGCGATCGATTCAGCATAACTCCTGATAATAATGCAAACTTCAATTGGTAATGGTCTTCATTTGAATAATTGATTTAAAACATTTTTGTTTCTGTACAATATCTAAGACGATATTCGTACTAGCATGTGATGATAAACAACCTTTTAGGATGGCTGGATATGAAGTTGACAACAAATATAATTAGCATATTTTAAACTATGAGTTAAATAAAAACAAACAAAAAGATATCTCGCTTCTCACCTTGACATAATCCCAAGAGATCACGTCATCATCCAGTTTCAAAGTCCTCTCTCTAAGGAGATTGCGCATCAGCTTCAACATGTGCACCACATCCAGCATGGCATATACTTTGTCGTTGGTTGATGGATGACAAAAGTAATTGTCAGCAACAGGAAGCTGAATCTGTTTTGGTTGCATCGTTTTGACACCCAGGTGGGTGAACATTGCCAAATTTGCTTGCAGACCATTGGCAACAAAAATACGCACCTTCAGCCCAGCATCACTTAGAGCACACAGCACAGTTCTCACAAACCCTGCCTGCGTCCCACTGGACAGATGGTCCGTCAGAAAATAAGGTACAGGGTGACGCCACTGGCCATTCAGGCCAACTGCCATAAACACTAACGCATTTGTGACAAGCCGAATCTCCTCCAATTGCCGTACAGAAACATTACATTCGCAAAGATTTTAATAAACTCTCACCTCAATTTCCGCGTACTTAGCAAAAAAATCCGACTTGCCGAGTCGGCTAGCAAAGTAGTCACTCGGGCGAGTTTGTGGGTACATGCCGTTACATCAGTGGCGGCGTTGCTGCTGACACGATAGCTAGTGTACGTCGGCTCACGGGCGTTACTGAGCGACCCGGCACTGTCCAGTCAGTCTTCCTGCTTAAACGTGGCTGCCGCCTCGCACGCGTCGGTCGCAGATGTAGTGAGGCCCGCTGAGATCGCGCATGATGATGCCGTCGCTGCCTGCTGACAGGACTCCTGTGTTGAAGTGGTCATCCCGTTCTTCGTTCATCCTCCGTCTGGCAAAGCGGTGGCTGGTAGGCTGGCAGGCTCGTGATATTCTGAAACAATGTGAACATAAAACATGTTTGAATACAAACGTCCATACAATTATAAAACGCATCAATCTTCAGAATCAATCTTCAGACTAGAACCCTCAGGGGTGTTGTTTTCCCTACACTGAAAACGCTTTAAACCCATCAGTGGTTTAAAACCCCATTTTAAACCAGTCATGGGTTTACTTTTCCCTATTCAAATATGACAACACTTTTTCCACCCCTGTCGGGGTTTAATATTATGCCCTCTTTTCTAAACTAGTAAAGGGTTTGATTCCAAACCCTTTCAAGTAAGCCAGATATG
>JARBER010162531.1:0-10148 GCA_030265075.1 Balanus glandula
GGGCGGGGCGTAAATGTTGTACAGAGCGCCCGTGAAAATCTCACCCGCCTCGCCTGGGGCACGAACAACGGTCATCATCGGTCCACACACGGCACAGCGCGACGGCGCGGCGATCATTGCACGGGTTCGTCGATGAGGACGAGGGTTAGGTAGTAAGAAGGGAGGGCAAAGGGTGGTAGTATGGGTCTATCAATGAAAAGGAAAATTACGTGAGTGAAAATAAGGAAACAAAGAAAGGAAGAGAAGGATAAAAGAAAGGAAAAGATACAGCAAGGCT
This sequence comes from Balanus glandula, assembly GCA_030265075.1. NCBI lineage: Eukaryota > Metazoa > Arthropoda > Thecostraca > Balanomorpha > Balanidae > Balanus > Balanus glandula. Next base: position 278 of record JARBER010162531.1, read on the forward strand.
GTTCCGTTTACTCCTTGATAAAATAGTGTAGGGTTTAAACAATAAATTGCCATCCAACGTGTGAATAGAACATTTAACTTCCCAAAATTACTTACTACACACGATTTCAGTCAAGAAGCGTACAGAACAGCGCAAGCGTCAAAGGTTAGAAGCGTCGAAGGTTAGAAGCGTCAAAGGTCTTTGACTCCGAAGCAAGACGGTCGGAAGGCGGAGGATGGCTGTGGGAGCTCAGCGGTGATGGCTGGGAACCGGTTCAGTCCGCGAGGTTTCCAGGCGTCAGCCCGGTTACCTTCTGGTCCACATTGTAGTCATGCAGGCGTCGGTCGTCCATGATGGGCTCATCGTCGCAGAGTATGTCGAAGCAGAAGCCGGCGGGCGGCTGGTACATGTTGGGCAGCACGCCGGTGAACAGCTCCGAGCCTGCACCGCCACCGTTAGTACCCAGCGGGGAGGATGCTCGTTAGTAGCCCGGGTGGGGAGGATCTCCGTTAGTAATATCAGCGAGGGGTGCCCGTCTCCGTTAGGAAGTATTAACTCCGTGGTGACTACCAGAGGCAAGTTACCATGCCCAGCAGGGAGTGGTCGTCTCGTCTCCGTTAGTAATCTCAGCGAGGGGGGACGTTTCCGTTAGTAGCCCCAGCATGGGAAGGGTGGCGGCCCACACCAGTCAAAGTTAGTATATTAGCAGAACAGGTTAGAGGGAAAGGGGACAAAGTCCTGGATTCGTGTACTATTACAAGCTACATCAAAGGTTCCAGATTGGTTCATTTATAATTGCATCATTGTGTTTTATTGTCATTGCTGATATTATTTTGTAAGCGGGGGTATGATAGCATGAGTAATGACGAGATATGTCAAAAACCACAATAATGGTAAAACAAAAAGCTCCTTCGTCTTCTAGTTGGATTTAGTTTGCTTTCTTTTACACTTAAACTATATCCTAGAGTATTTATTTTGATGAAACATGCACAGTTAGTCCCAGCACCGGATTATGGTAATTTCAGCAGCATAAATAGCCGGTAGCCGGTATCGAATCAGCCCAAAGCGCGGGAACTGAGCAATTCAAAGCGCGGGAACTGAGCGATTCACCAGCACTGTTAGGTGGTGGATTTTTGGAGCTTATGATGGATTGGTATACGTGATCTGAGCAAAGGTCAAAGGCCCTGGGTCACATTTGCAGGAAAACGAAAAATAAACGTTCTGACAAACGTAAAGCATTTGTCATTACGTTTACTTTCCAAGTAGCTACCCCACAAATCAGTCCTAAACGTGACTAGCAGTCCTAAACGGTCCTAAGCGTGATCCCGTTGCCTAAAAATCCTAACTCTATGCACACACATCAAACTTCTAAACATCTTACAACTATAATATCCTTATGTTTTCTAAAATTTATTCATACCCATTGTGTTTACTCCACCAGCCGTGTTACAAGCCGCGCATATATTCCGCTAACGGAGATGATCCCCGGGCCCTTACGGTAGCTGCCCCGCCCGGCCCTAACAGTTTGTAATACGAGCTATGTTGGCAGTACTGACCGAGGTCCTGGCTGGCGAGCCAAACCATCTCCATCTCGGAGGCGTTCATCCGCCGCTTCTTGTCGTCGTGGTCCAGCCGGCCAAAGAAGTAGCCGTCAAAGCCCATCTGAGCGAACAGGTTCGCCTGCGCAGAACAGAGTGAGAGAGTCGTGTGTTAGTTAATGCAAAGCGGAAGTGTGATTGCTATTTACTCGCGTGATTTGATGGCATTTTTTTAGAAATATGTATTTGTGTTCGGGATTGGGAGAGATACGTTGCTGGAAGAACCGACTTTAAAAGAATCGATTTAAAGTGTCATCACCTCCCCAAACTTTAAGAAAGCTGCGCCGCCTTTGCTATCTAGTGCTATCAGACTTACCTGTTCCTTGGTGTGACCAAAAGGATCAATCTGCCAGGCGACACGCGGAATTCCACACGGTCCGAAGTGGTCGTACAAAGTCCTGAAAACAGACACACAACGATAAGACAGAGCTGCTTCAAACCAGACACACAACGATAAGAACAACTGCATCAAAACATTTACACAGACGATAACGAAGGCGAAGCTGAACAACGCACATGTGTACTGCATATGGGTTTTGAACAAATGATGCGTTAAATAGTTACTAAAGGCAACGGTAGGTTAAAATTGCTATACATCACTTTGCAAAAATGTAACATGTTAACAGAAACCACTCCGAAACCCGATTTGAATCACACCTAAGCAAACAAATAGTATTCCAATCAACAAACCTGCACGGGTTTTGAACCCATATAAAACAAAATAATGCAACTAAAAGATAAAAGAAAACGCCTTGAGTGGGACACCGCCGGTCAGGTTCTGCACGCGCAGTGCTCACGCAGCAGGAACACACCCCCGGGACCGCCAATGTCGACCGGCGCCAGGTCGATGACTGCATAGCAGGGAATACGAAGCTCTTTATGGCACACATGGTCCGCTGTGTAAAAATCATACCCACCGATCCAGTACTCCACAACTAAGGTACCGATCGTAGCCAACAATCACTAATGATGGCGATACAGTGATCTAAGTGCCCAAGCCACTAGCATTGGACTTCGATCTTCTATCGAGATCTTATGCTGAGTTATAATGGTACGTCTGGACAATGTCTTACAAATGATTTGAGGTCAAACACCACAGTGAGAATGATCGATAGGCACTGTATGCGGGTCTCACTATTTAAATTAAATTACACACCCGAACTCACTATTTAAACTAAATTACACACCCGAACTCTCTATTTTAAGAGTGAATTGGGGAGAGGGATGGGCCAGGTTGGCACAGTTATTTAAGCGTTGTGCCCGAAAACTGCTGTTTTCTCGTATTAAAAACAGAAAACAATGGTGCATAATGTTCTACAAAACTTCCCTCTATTGTATCTAAATGAATTTTATTTTTCACTCAACACTTAAAACCAAAACCACATTGTGGTGCAAGTCTCACAGATCATAACAATACCTAATGCGACTCTCATCTCATGCCGCTACCACACACGAACATCCCACCTCGCTTCACAATGCGAGTCACTCACCTCCTCTCGCTGTCCCATGCGAGTCTCTCACCTCACCTTGCTGTCCCATGCGAGCCTCTCACCTCATGCCGCTTCACCATTGGAGTCTCTCAGCTCCTGCCTCACGCGAGCCTCTCACCTCATGCCGAGGGACATCTGGTCGATGACGGCGTTGTAGTGCACCATGCGAGCCTCTCACCTCATGCCGAGCGACATCTGGTCGATGACGGCGTTGTAGTGCACGCAGGCCTCGTCGTTCATGCTCCAGCCGCCGCCGATGAACTCCAGGCGACCTTCGTTCACCAGGTTCTCCACCGTGGCGATGGTCTCCTCGTCCTGCTGCAGGTACCAGCGCCACAGGAACGCCGTCTCCACGTAGATGAAGCTGGAACATGCCGAAAAGATGTCAAGATATATAGCGTATATCACAGCCACAAAAACGCCGTATTCACGTAGAGGAAGCTGGGAAACAATTAAAATGGTGGCACGGTCAAGTTAAAGCAGGTGATACTGCGACGGTAATGCCAACTCCACGTACATGGAGAGTTGAGAAAACAACCAGAAGGGTGGCAGGCCAGTGGCAACTGGCCTTGGAAAACTTCTTGGAGGTCGGAGGATCCATCTTACAAATTCAAGGGGGAGCAAATCGTGTTCCTGTGGTCAAGTTGCACGCACCAGTTTCACGGGAATGTAGTAATTATCAAAGTAACAAAGCTAAAACAGACCCGCAACAAAATTATCTTGGGTTCAAATAAAGCTGTAACACGCCAACAGGGCGGTAGGCTCTCGCGATTTTTTTTGATGATTTGTTACCCCGCGTACAGTAATAAGGAATACGCACTACGCATATACATGTTAAATAACTCGCATAGTTTATGTTACCGGTTACCTAGAATGTACAATGTTTTGGAAATATATCACTGTATCGTTATGTTTGGAAAATGGTTAGCAGAAGACAGTATTAGGAACAGCAAACGGTATTTCAAATAAATGAAAATTATATGTAGATAATTTGTTAATAAATGCCCCACATTCCTTCGCGATGAAAAAATCAAGTTGCCTTGACAAAGGAAGTATTTGTACTCTAGCTCAGAAGCTGGCAAAATCCCACTCAGGATTGAGTGACGTACCGCTTTTCGGGGTCCTTGACCAGCTCAGAGATGACGGAGTCCAGGATGTACTGAACGCCCGCCCTCTGAATCTCAGACTTGGCTGAAATAGAAACATGAATATCAGACTTGGTTGAAATAAAAATATGATTACCAGACATGGTTGAAATAGAAACATAAATATCATACTTTGCTGAAATAAAAATATGAATATCAGACTTGGCTGAAATATAAACATTAAAAACGGACATAGTCACATAGTTCAAACAGAAACGTAAGCCTAAAACTTTGCTGAAATACAAACATGAATCTCAGACTTGGAATAGAAACATGAATCTTAGACTTGGCTGAAGCAAATTATAAAATTCAGAGGCCGATTCAACAAAGCATTGGTGTATATTCACAATGTATGTACTAATAATAAACAAATATTTAAAATATTTTACGTGTGAAAACAAAGAATGTATCTTTGCATAAGTACAGAAGATGTGATAGGTAACATTGCGTTATGATACGTTATATGTATTACTAAACATGTATTTGTTACGTTAAGTACGGAGATACATAACCAATGTCCCTCCATAAAGCTCTAACTCATCTATGCACCTTCGTAAAAGCTGTAACACTCCTCCGTAGAAGTTCTAATTATTCTACACACACCCGTAGAAGTTCCAACTACTCTACACATCTCCGTAGAAGTTCTAACAACTCTACCCACTTCCGTAGAAGTTCTAATTATTCTACACACCTTCGTAAAAGTTCTAACTATTCTACCCACTTCCGTAAAAGTTATAACTATTCTACACACATCCGTAGAAGTTCTGACAATTTTACTCACCTCCGTAGAAGTTCTAACCATTCTACCCACCCCCGTAGAAGTTCAAACTATTCTACCGACCACCGTAAAAGTTATACTAATTCTACACGCCTCCGTAGAAGTTGCAACGATTCTACCCACCTCCGTAGAAGTACTGGTCGACAGTCTTGAGCCAGCCCACATCGTCGTGGGTGTGTGGCACGAGGTGGACGTTCAGCATGTCAGACTTGCCCACCGGACATTTCTGAAACGGCAACAACACGGTTATGAAGGTACTGAGCTTACACACCCGTAAGACGTGTCCCTAGAATGTTAGAAACAATGTTGGACGTTGGCTACACACTATACAGCATACAGTGCGCACTGATCATACTAGTCCAATCGTAGAAGTACTGGGTTAAACGTGAAGGACGACGCCAATATAGTGGGTAATTTGTGTAGATGATCGTATTCAGTGTCACAGTTATATACAACGTGAATAGTTATGTCCTAAAAATTGCATTTTATGTGATCGAATACTGCCGAGTTGTTGCGAGAATAAAATTAGAAACTAACAGGATTGCTTAACTGAACATCGTCACACCATTGCCACTTGTTGGCTGGGGTGCAAGCCTTGATAGCAACGGCAAAGATCGAGTGGAGAAAAAGCGGTGTCGGATTCAAATCCTGTCCAGCGCGTCTGTCATATTTTGTCCGGGCGTCAGACCAGGAAGCCGTGGTGGTTGAGAGGAAGTGACGTCCGAGCAGCCGGCGACTACCCGGTCCAACATCGGTACAGCTGCTGTTACGGTCCACACTTAGCCAGCAGGCAACCTAGCCAGCAGCAACCGATGATGATAGGCAGACAACCTAGCAACCGATGATGATGATAGGAGACAACCTAGCAACCGATGATGATATTAGGCAGACGACCTTGCAACCGATGATGATTGTGATGGTTTTGGGTTTCGGGCGTTCAGTGCTTGAAGGGTATTCGGCGCATGGCAACCTGCCTGGCACCATCTTGATGACCAGCTTGACAATATGTACAGTACCAAAAGCGATGGTCAGTCTAACGGCCCCAAACAACTAAAATAACTTTTTTTAGCGGCTAGCCACCTTCTTTGGAGAGCTCCACCCTCGGTGGGAGACGGATGTTTCTGTGGGAAGGGTTCAGTTTGGAGACCGGGCAGTGGGCCGTGTGCGGGTTATTTGGAGGGGGTTGGTCGTCTAGAGGTCAATTAGGTGTGGGACAAGGGCCCGTCTGAGATTGTGTCATTTAAGTGATGGGACAGGGCCATTCTGGGCGCGGGCCACAGGGTCAGTTTGGAGATGGGACAGGGACCCTTCTGGGCTCGGGCCGCGGGGTCAGTTTCGAGACAGGACAGGTTAAAGTGCCCGTCTGGGCTGACTCAGACATGGGAGGCGCGTCGGGGGCGTGGCCGGTTATCGGACCTCTCCCCGCCCAGAAGAGGCTGGTGACCGATAACACAGCGGCGGCGCTGAACTGCTGAGAGGCCGCAGAAGTGTCTCCGTGAGATAGAGGCCGGACAAGTGTCTCCGTGAGATAGAGCCGGCTGCCAGACGAGAGGCAACAGCTCGACGTCTTATCGCTCCAGCCGAGTCGGGAAGTGCAGTCGAGAGAGGTTCCTGAACTCTGCGTGGTGAAGTTCTGTGGTTTCAGTACTTGAGATTACACAGTTCGGAGTGGGTTTCGGCGAGTAAGTGGTGTTGGTCGTGCGCAAAATACGTCCAATATTCATGTTTGCATTAGAGGAGGTTCACAACTTTATTACGTAGAGACTTGAGACATAAGAGGAAGACCAATGGCAACAAAAAGCCCATTCGATGTTATATGACACTATCACTTAACCAATGACCCTGGCCATCTTTCGATTACTTTGTCACGATAAGGGGTATCATTGTTTTTGGCACGTGCTTGTTTAAACCGATCGGTGTCAAACAAACTTCAAACAAACTGTTGCAAAAACAGGCATTGCAAAAATGGCTCGATAACAATCCCGCTAAAGCAGTGATAGACGCCGTTTCAAACTAGCTCGCCGGGTGTGCTGCTATTTTAGAAAGACATAACATGTGTTTTATCACCAGCACACCGAAACCGAAGGTATGTAGTTTGGCTAGCACCATCGCTACAGGTACGGAGCTTCCAGCTTCCAGCACACCATTTATCAACGGAACGAATTAATATGCGCCACACGTGTAATCTCCACCGCGTAACCGGTCTAACGATACCTGATCCTCGACCAGAAGAGGTCACCGACCCACCAGAAGAAGAGGTCACCGACCCACCAAACCTGACCCGGCGAGTTACAGTTCACTGGCCCGTTCATCAGAGCCATGGCTCTGCCGGACGGGTACGATCTGCAATGTGCATACAATCTCTGTCCCATGCAGTGTCTCATATTTTGTATTGGGTGGAAGAGTGGAAAATTGGAGCTGAAGGAGATACCATGAGCATGGAAGTTAATGTAGAAAATGGTTCAATATGAGGCTTTTTTAAAAATAGAACTATGATTTGCATTCATTAACATTTAGTAATATGTACTTATATTTAGAGTCAGAATTCATACCTATCACAAATAATCATTGGGCAGTTAGAAAGAGCTATTACAATTTTAACGAGGGTGGAACATTATCACATTTAGATGACATTTCACACTCAAATCAACCAACTTTGGGCCACACTAGTCCCAAAGAGATCATATACAGATTGCATATAAACAAATGGTTTACATCCTTGTTTTATTACATCATTGGTTATTACCTTGAGTGTCTCCAGCGTGCAAGCACCACGTGCTCGTGTTGAGATCCTACAGATCACGGTGACCCCGCATCAGCCCCTGACCCGTCACCTCGTAAAAGATGGCTTAGTAATAATATTATTGAGCTCAGTGTTAAACAAATGGTTCACCATCGGCCCATGGAGCCAGCCATTCAGCTTTAACACATCGGAGAAAACGCGGACCCGTCGTACAAAGTGCTGAGCCATCGCACGCTTACGGCTATAAACTATGACGGGTTTACACAGGATTTATCGTACCTCAACGAGTCAACACGCTACTTAAAGTTCCAAGCGCTATGGCCTGTGCTGTGATACGTGACGCTTAAGTTGGATTTAAGTCGGCTTAACTTAAGTACAAGGTCAAACATTTGTGGCTTATCGCGCAGAGATTGAAGGCCACACGGCGTATTAAATGGTTGTTTTCCTGAGATAGGCCACATTGAAAGGTCATGGACATTGAGAACGATTGTGGGACAAGGTTATAGATCTATATGTCATCTATGACAATATTTTGTTGGAGTATGAGGCTTGTATCAGAGCTAACATTTTACGAAGATCAAATATGCTGCAACCTTGGCGCAAGCTGTAGATATCATAAGATGCTAGCCTTGGCTTCTCATCAACTTACTGGATAAATTTAGACCTGAGCCGGCCCGCAAAAATACAGACATCACGAAAGATGCAGATATTCTTCGGACGCGAACAACTTTGCAACTCTGCATCGAATAAGATTGGGATTTGCAAGGACGATAAAACAATAACATTGACGCCATGGCGTTTGTCTCGTCACGGCGTGTTGAATCATATTGGGCCAACCCAAACATATTTGGATCTCTGCCATCAAGGCCAAGTGGTGACTGAAGTAGGTCATGCTGCAATTTAGGAAACGGGACAAACATAATCATGGCGTCGTTTTCTTCTCTATTTTTTATCTTTCTTTGCTATAATTTTGTCCGATGGTTATAGACAAAATAGTGCCCGTCACCACAAATAACCTCAGATGATCCGGTAGGAGTAACATTACAAATCTTGCTCTTAGATAATGAACTATGTTCTACGATAACATGATCCAGATTAAATATAGACTGATGATCATGTATAATGTATATCCTCGTAATAGGAAACATTGGAACATTTCCCCAACTCACCTATACAGATCATAACAAAATTAACACGATGTATACTCATGTGCCAAAAAAAAGCACGGCCTCAACCGAAAAAAAAACTACAAAAGCCGAAGGGCGGTGTCTACCTTGTCCCTGTCACAGCGCGGGTTGACCTTATTCCTTTCTGGGAGGAGGCAGACTCGCCCCCCCCCCCCCCCTCCCATGGTATTTTTCGCTTGCCGTTTCTAAACCGTTGGGCCTATCGTCTTGAAACTTTTGGGCTTTTCCTAAAAATGAGCACCATGTCTTGTATCAAAAAATCGGTTCGGCAGAGGCGGTGCAAAGGTTCCGTTTTTGGAAGATTGATACGAAAGCGATTATGTAGAGGTGCAATAAATGGTGCAATAAATGTGTCAAACATTTGCTTTGCATCATGCGAGGCTTGTGCATATTGTGCATATCTGGAGCAGAGGCGCACTCAGTTACAAAAAATGGGAGGCAGTACCCTTACCCAAAGGAGCTAAACCGTCAAATTAGCAATGGTGCCACTCACGTTGTTTACCTGGATTCGCCTATGCGGAATGTGATGATGATTTGTGCTTTAGTGCGCCTCAACAATTGAGTTATATGGCGCCCATACAAACGGAATGTATAGCAATGTATAACAATGAAAATCCATCTATTTTACAACCCCGGAATACGCCTCTGATTTGTCATTGTTGGTATTTGTCTTTTTTACTTTTATCTAGTCATAGCGGATTTACTAGTTTTGTGTCATCGAAGCCGGACGAACGGTTCTGAGATATCTTGGGGAGGGAGTGGCAGAATAAACAATTAGAGGGGAGGGGCAGAATAAATAATTAAATAATATAACTGACCATATTGACACAGAATATCATCTAGCGTGCAAGTCTGCTACTTTTCCGACACACAAGCCGAGCCGCCCTCCACCCCGACCAGTGGCGTATTTAAGGGGGGCCATGGGGGCCATGCCCCCCCCCCCGGGGGTGC
>JARBER010162542.1:0-10147 GCA_030265075.1 Balanus glandula
AAAAACAAATGTCATATTCGTGTTCAGTATCATTTACTTCATATTTTTGCAACATTTCAGATACATTGGACAACTTTCATAAAGGTGGCAATGTCCCTTTAAACCCAATAAAGGCCGGCTTAAATTCATTATTAATCCAAGACTCATTGAAGTCGTTTAGTTGGCACATATAATCAATAGGAATTTATGCTTGTAAATGTTTTATTTACAAACAAATGAATTTGATATGAACTCATTTAGTGCCTATGTCTGTGCCAGATTATAAATATTGGTTATTGCCTATTGGTTAGATCAAACAGTTTCCAAGATAGGTATATTACCTAGTGTTTGCAGAATTGAAGGTCTTACTCATTTGGTGTAGTCATGTTTTTATGAGTTGGAATACATTTTCCACTTGTGACGTTTATGCTTTGCTGTGTATGCAACAAAGAAAGTGTTCGCTTTATCTTGCATGTTATCTACCCTGGCCCGCCCTGGTCACTTAACCCCGTTCCTCTCGCCATTAATCCTACTTTTGGCCGTAATTAAAATATTTTATTTCAACGTGGGTTTCTCTGGGACAGTACAGTAATTGAGGTAAAAAAATTACTTATAGCTCGCGCTACTTTGGAGACGGCTGTTGAAATCACAAATTCCTATAAGGGAAAAAAACAGGTAGAGCAAGAGCACATTTTCAAGTATTGTTGAAAATTACGGAACATCTTTATATCTAATTGCTGCAGACTTGCAATCCCGTCCAGCTAGACGCGTCTAAGTTTTAAACTCGTCTAGCTGACATTGGAATTGCACGCAGAACTTGGACGAATCCGGACACGTCCTCAGAACTCAAGCGCGTCCAGGCTGTCGTACGACAGTCGTTTCTAAGAGGGAATGCCCGTTAAGAATTTAGACGCCAGCTTAGACGCGACTTTGACAGCTGCCGCGTTGGACGCGATTTAGACGGCGTGAAAATCTTCACCCAATATGTTTTATGATAATTGTCATTGCGTCTGTCATTGCTGACAGCCGACTGCAGGGTGACAGGTTAGGTGCTGATGTGCCATCATCGGGGAACATGATGTTCCATTAGTTTTAAAGCGAAGGGGAAACGGTGAACTGCCAAATATACCTGGATGATCTGAACGATGTGATGTGGCTCGTGAACAAAAGCTCAGTCACAACCAGGCAATGCTGGGTTAGCAAGACGGAGCTTCAATGTACACTGCATAAGTAGCGAGGGCCTGGCTGCACAGCAAGTTCTGATCGGAAGGACGACCGATCAGCCGTCTGACTGACTGGGCAGAAGTAGTGTCCAAAAATTGTTAATTTGGGTGGAAAATGGCACCAAAATGTGTATAATTTTCCACCTCACGCCCCACTTCAGGAGCGAATTTTTCACTCCAAAATCATATATTATGACACTGATTCTGATACACATAGATATTGACAACATGCATTACTTCAACTAAAACTACGGCTCTTGTTAGTCAAAACATATAAGAATTGCACCATTTTGTACATAGGTTTCCACTCTCATGGTCCCTTTCAGCTCAGATTTTCCACTCTGGCACCGAAGCAAAGATTGAACTTTGGACGCTGGAGGACTACTGGTTTGGGTTTGTGGCCCCAGCAGAGCTGAGGAGTCGTGGACGGCACCATGGGTGGAGCTTTTCAGAAAAAGTTGGTGGGGCAAAATATCATATTTATTTGCATGTTAGTGTGGAAAGGGTGAAAAATGTCAATTTTAATACCAGTAAATATAAATATATGTATATTCTTTGACCGTCAGGGTGAAAATAACTAATTTAAGCGCCAGAAAATCTGAAATCTGACAAAAGTTGGTGTGGCAAATCACAAAGTTGGTGGGGCAAAACTCAAAGTTGGTGGGGCAGTCGCCCCACCATTTGAATAGGAAACTCCACCCGTGGACGGCACCACCAACAGCCCCGCACTAGCAGAGGGCAGCAGTGAAGGAGCCTGCTTACTTCATGGACCGTGGAGAAGTGGTCCGGGCCATGCGTCACCTTCGCGGAACAGCCAAGAAGTGTGTCGAGCTTCAGGGAGCTGTCGTGGTGCCGTTTTCTTAGATAGCGACAAACGAAGTACCTACACAAATGCTGATGTCCCTGTTTGTATGATAGTAGATAACAGCTAGATGAGCAGGACGTTCTTTTGATACTTCCCTTACAAGCTAGATTTGTTTGCGTTCAGAGACATTAGAAGCATATAGTTTACATACCAGAAGATACACAAGATCAGGGTGATATTGTTTTTATATTTTTTGTTCAAGCACTTACTCTGAAAAACGTGTAGTATTTATTTGAAGATTCATCTTTTGCATTGGTTTTGGTATTCTATAGCAGTGAATTTTCGCGCAAGCAATATCGGATTTTCTCTCTCGAATGTTTATGTCGCGCGCCAACAAGCCGTAATTACAGGAGAACTTCTGCAGGCTGCAGGAAGAAAATAAATGGTACAAGTACCATCAATGGAGTATCACAAACAAGCCACAGAACGAAACGAATAGTTTAATGCTATTTATAAAGATCGTCGCTAATGCGAGCTATGAAGAGCAGTGTGGAAATTCGAATAGGAAATTAGACGTTGACCTTGCAAGTGAGAAGTGATTAGCGAACGAAGGTCGAACGAAACGAACGATCACTTGCATTTATATTGCATTTACATTGATTGTTTATATATGAGCTTTTACTGTTGCTCATCACTTTTTACTCCCACTTTTATCCTTTCATTCCTTGGCAGTTCGCTGTGCACGGCGCCACAACGGCTGACGCGCCGCTCTGCAACATCCCAATCCTTAACCCTCCCCCCCCCCCCTATAGGGTTTCTCATGTCACTGTCACCTCATGTAACATCGCGACGGGCATTTAATAGCCACTTGTACCTACTGTGTCACATCGTGTGCAATGTACTGGATAGTGGATGTGTCGGCATGTCTAAAAAAATAAGTATGTGTACCTATGGGTCTTTGAAATGTGTATGCATATCGTTTTATATGAATATGGTAGAGCTTTAAAAATTGCTCAAATTGCCTATATGTGTAATTTGTATATTTAATTTAGCTTGACTTGTTTATAACTTAAATATGTCTTCAAACACTGACGAGCACACCCTGCTGTCGAAGCAGGGTTTTTAAGTAATTTTCTTGCAAACTGTCGGCAATCGGGAATACAAATATAATGTGACATGTCTGACACTTTAAAAAACCCTATAGTGCTTTGCTCAACACGCAAAATAAGATTTAAGTAAGCATATTTTTTTCTTGATTTGAACTTCGAAGATTGTTGATATTAAAGGTAGGTAAATATTGACTTACCTACCCAGGATTAACTTGAAAAAATGGCTTTTGGTGTTACGGTAAGTTAACGTAAGGGTACTTTTAAAACTTTTTTTACTTTTTTTACTTTTTTTACTTTTAAAAGTCCACTTCAGTCATAACTCATAATGTTGCAAATATTAATGAGGTGAGAATGTGTGTGCTGTTATAGTTGTCGCATAGGTATGACGACTTTGCCGTGAAGGTGCGTGAACGGGACAAGCAGTTCAAGGTCGGTGCGTGTGTGTGTGGGACTGTCTGCGTCGGCCGCGTTTATATTGGGGTCGTTCATGTCGTTTCCGCCGGCGCGGCCTGTGAAGCCACTCGGGCTGCTGCATGTGGGGCACATATGCGTACACGCGTGGTCGGCGGCGCTGGGAGGATGGCGGGCTGAGGAGAGAGAGGGAGTCTGGTTCGAGTCGCGGCACGGGACGGGCCGATGTTACGGGTGTGACAATACAAGAGGCGGATGGTGCCAACTGTTTGACCCGGGTCGAAGATCCCGCGCGAGGTGTGAACACTACATTAATGATACCTTCTCAGTGGCGTCGCCACCGTTCGAAAGTAGGGTGGACGAAGGGACTGTCCATCGTACGCCCATCGGGCATATGCGTAGTGTTAACATTCAAATGTTGGGGAACCACGTCCGGCGTCCCCATACCCCGCTTTCGACGCCCGTGTATCTTCTATATGTATTTGAATTAGCAGGTAACTCAGGAAATGGGATGTTGTAGGTATTTGGAGTTATTTTATTTTGTGTTGCTGCTCTCTTATTCGCATGCACACATCCATGGGCGGATAATTGTTTTCTAATTTACACCGGGAAAAGCCTAACAGTTGGATCGTGAGCAAATTCATGTTTATCTAGCGTAAATGTTTCACTTAGCAATGCCCTAAATATGATTTCTCGTCGGATTTATCGCACTCAAAAACAGCATAAACAGGACGTTTATCGTCACTAGCACGACACATGGTTACTTCGCCCCACTTGCCCATAGTGGACCACACATTTGTATTATCAACTACGATTTTTTTCCTCATTTTAGGTGCATTGCCTGTGATCAGACATGTGCTGCGCGGCACAGCATCGCCTACGATCAAACGTTTCGTGCTGCGCGGCACAGCATCGCCTGTGATCAGGCGGTTTGCTCTACGCGGCACAGCATGGCAAGATCAGGCGTTTTGTGCAGCACGGCACAGCATCAGTAGAGTGATGCGCACGATATCGCGATAACCGGAAGCTATCAGCACATGCTGCTGCTGCTGGCCGGTCCGGTGCAGTGGAGGAGGATCGCTGGCTAGGACAGATCCTGCTGACTGGCCCGGTGGCGCCTGTCTGACCCTGGTCCCGGAAATTGTCAGATGGCGGCAGCAGACAAGGGCGGCCGAGGGGCGGGGGCGGGGGCGGGGGCGGGTCGCCGGGGGCCGCGCGCTCGGCCTCCGTGGCCTCTGCGTGGCCGCTAATTGCGGGCTGCGGTGGACAGAGATTTATTGGCTGCCGAGCCGGAGCGGTCGATTCGTCATCATTGCCGGCCGGCACTTCAGCGGTGTGTGCCGCGTGTGTTTACTCAGAAGGACCGAGGGTCGGTTCAGGGGGCCGCCGGTCATCCCTCCCTGCCCGCCTCCTCCTCAAATGACACTGGATAATTTGTATCCTTGTTGTTAATTAACGAGAGCCCGACCAGTCCAGCGCAGGGAAATATAATCATGGTAATGAAGAGGCCTAAGTATTTTGGCAACGTAATTTTCAGGTAGTTTTCTTATGGTGATAAATAGCGAGGCGTATTAAATCCAGCTCAAATTACTGAGCGCAAATGAAAACAAACCAAGTGCCTCGAGCTGATTGCCGGTTTGCGGCTATGCGTAACGCCCACAACGTGCACCGAGTAATGAGCTTAGGTGGTTGTTATGCAAGAAATTGCACGCTAGTGAGCTACAATAGAGTACGCCCATACTTTTTCTTAAATTACACTTCATGACAAGGTTTAAACTACAGCCTCATTAAGCCTAGCACGACTATCTTTCCAATAATTAGGTCGTTATCTGTCAAGAAGTCAAGATGCTAAATATAATATTGACGTCGCGAAGAACCGAACATTAAAAAATTATGAATTTAGGTAGCTAAATGTGTTGACATATTTCATGTGACTGTGACCCTTCCCTAGCTCTGTCCATGTCCGGACATTTATCGGGTACACACGGACTTGCCAGGTGCACCTCGAAATTGTCGAGGTACTCCCGGTACCTCACCGGTACACCCTGGACCTGGCATTGGTACACCCAGGACCTGGCAGGGTACACCCTGGGCCTGTCGGGTACACCCTGGGCCTGGCGGGTACACCCTGGACCTAGCGGGTACACCCTGGACCTGGCGGGGTACACCCTGGACCTGACGGGGTACACCCAAGACCTGGCGGGGTACACCCAGGACCTGGATTCAATCAACGGCGGCACATCAACCACCACAGCCATCAGCACATCGGCACCTCAGATCAGCAGATCAGCGGATCAGCGGCTCAGTAGAAGTACCGGTCCGTGGTCGCCGTGTGACCGGACTGAGTCGCGCTCAGCTGCGGTTCTTCACAGCGGACGCCGCACTCCTCTCCTGACCCGACCGCCCCCATCTGTCATTGTTCCGGGACGGAGCGGACAGGCGGCACTACAGGGCGGCACTGACCACTGACCAGTGACTGCTGGCGTCAGTACCGCCACAGACCGGTACACAGGTGACTAGGGACGACGGCGGCGGCGGCGCCAGAGACTAAACACAGACGACCCGGGCCGCAGTGGGAGGCCATGTCTGCACACAGGGCGGCGGCGGCATCACAGGCGGACGAGGGCCGACACAGGGCCCAGAACAGGGAGACACCAGGCGGCGGCACCGCTGGACACGGGAGGGGACACTGCTGGACCCGGGAGGGAACCAGAGGACACGGGACAGGGGACACGGGACAGCGGACAGCAGCGGGTGGCTTCAGAACTCCGCCCGCCACGGCCACCGCCGCCAATTACAAAACAAACATGATGAATGGCGCAGTGACCGACAGGCCGTCCCACACCGGGTCAGGAAGGCGGCCCGGCACGCATTAATGAAGGAATGCCGGCACCGGCCGTGTTTTCAGCGCCCCTCTCCGCCGAAAGCGGGCCATTCTTCGCCGGACCACAAGCGAAGATGGATCGCGGCCAGTTGATGAATGTCAGCGAGAACAATTAAATCATGAACACCCAACAAATATTTGAGACCCATTTGAACCGGCCGCGATGATTACTGTAGAAAATCGTTCCAGTTTTTTTTTTCTCCTCCACTTTCCGCGGACAAAGGCCGGTCAACGCGCCCCGCACCGGACAATGGTCCGTCCCGTCGTCCCGGGCAAAAAGCGACCCTAGTTAAACAGTAGTTACAGAGGGCTGGCGTTTCGCTCTTTTGTTCTGCGTCTTTCGGTGGCGATGAAAGAGCACCTGATTGATCGTATCGTCTTACAGAAAACCGTGAAACCGAGGCACGAGCTGGGCGGGTGGAGTGGGGGCAGAGCGGCCGGGCGGGCCGTCGGCCGCTACAGAGCCGCCGAGTACCTAAAGGTGAGGAGAGAGAGAGAGAGAGCTTGGGGAGTGTGGAGGCTGGTCACCCGGTCGCGCGTCGCGGTACCGGGCAGCCGGGGAGAGATGAGAGGTCTGACCCTCCCTGGCCGTATAGGATAGCCGATTAATCTCCGCTGAAGAGCGCGCTGTCTGCGTTAGAAATTGTCGGACTTCGGTATCAAGCGGCTTACCGGCGTGACAGCCAGGAAATTGTGTTATTAACGCCCCACGTCTAATTGATACAGGAAAGCGTGGGAAATGGCGCCCAATAGTGAACGTTGGCCATTGGAGTGTGGAACTTCCTGGTTAAGATTAGGCGATGAGCATCCAAACGAGATGCTCATCTTATATTACTTACATCCATGTAATTTACTTATATCCATGTAAGTAAATTTAACGGCGATTGCAATATTTGTGCACCTTCAAAGATCCCTCGCGCCAATGTCATCGGAAAACTCATTGAACATCAACTGCAATATACCTACTGACAGAATGGTCATTTTGTATCCCGGTCGTTAAAAGGGAACACACAAGGCGAAACGGGTCGCAAATAGGAAATATATGGCCGGATGCGTTTCAGCTCCTTTAAAATACCTTACTTATGAGTTGCTGTTTCATTTGAAAACAAACTGTAATTAAAATATCTATTGGATGTCCATTTCAGTCAAGCGCCTTTTCATATCATCGCAACAACAACAAATGGTAAAAACAGGCTGGCGATGCACAAGTTTGGCTTAAAAAATTGTCTGTTTTTGTTTCGGCTTTATTGAAACGTTCCTCCAAAACCATGTGAGACAGGTAACAAGCTTACTTTGTTTCACTGCATATTTACAAACATTTTTACAGATCCTTTGAGTTCCTTTCCAAAATCAGTTTTCTAAAACAGAGGGGTCGCAAATCGGTAGGGGTCGCTAATAGGATACTTTGCCCTACCTAATCTAATTGTACATTGCTTTGTCAGCTGACTATTAAAAATCTTGATTGCAAAACAAACTTAGACAGATAACATAAATATATATTTTGTAGAACAAATTGTTTGGGCATCAAAGAAGCGCATCCAAATTTTATTTTGAAAAATAATCAACAAGATAACAAAACATTGTCCAGTAATAATGAAAGGGCATAAACAAAACGACTTCAAGGGTCTATGTTTCAGAGATTAACATATTCACAAAAAAATCAAGGGTTGTGTCAGTGGATGATGGATAGCTTGAGATGGATTCTGTCGTTTCTGAAACCGTGGTGCGCTTTAGTTCCTCCAGAACCGGCATACCTAGAGCTTATTCAGTAAGGGGCTGCAAACATGACAAAATGTGGTCGTAAGATATAAATACTAATTAATCAATTTTCGATTGCCTTGCTTCAGTTTGCCCAACTGATAGTCTCAAGCGAAGAGTCATCCCTGACATATTTCCGTAAAGCTCCTGGTGGAAAATTAGGCGATGTTGGTTGCAAAGTGCAAACTCATACCTATTACAGTAAGTGTACCGACCTACAGTACACATTACTGTTTTTGTTTGACGCATGTATTTTGGTATAATATGGGTAAATGTAACTAGGTTTTCGGAGTGAATGTCATGATCTGCCGATTACTTTTGCATCGAGCCCAGTAAGCGCGGAGGTTCGAAGTCTAAGATCACGTTCAAGCAGCGGAATACGGGCACTTCCTTTCGCAACATTTTCAGAAATATGCATTGCGCTCATACTTGACACATAAATGGGCCTGCAACTTATTGCGCTAATTTGGTATCCCCCGGTCAAACAGCTGGAATAATCGCTCATTGCAGTATATTCTCCCGTTGATTATAACAACACTCAGCATTTAGCTGAGGCCGTTTTCCCACCATTATTAGTCGATTAACATAGATGCATCGTATATCTTTACGGTCGGCGCGGAACTGATGAAGGAGCTTAGTGGGTCTGAGTATCGTTAGCAACCCTGTCGAACCGCTCTGCAGCTATTACCCACATCTTAATCAGCATGTCATCGGCACATTCCTGCTCTGAATTTGATTACTGTGCACTGGGTAATGCGGTTTTAATAACACGATAAGCCTCCGTGGGTAATTCATTTATGAGTTGGGCTCTGATTCTGATCACAGCAGACCACGACGTAGCTCCAGGTGTGGGGACGTAACGTTAGGCCCGTGTATTGACCACCGTCTCTGGAGGAAGTGGGCTGGTATTATCTCTCAGCTGCCCGCGTCGCAGGTCGGTTGCCGGCCGAGGGGCGGGCTGGGGTGAGTCGTTCACACCAGCTCTGCAGAGCTCACTGGTTCGGTTCGGCTCACTGCTCAGTGCACAGTGCACACTGATCTCCGCACTACCTACACATTACACTCACACACACACAATGACACTAGCTCGGGGAACGCTCACGAACTACCGTGACCGGGCTAAGGTCTAGACGACAAGGCCTCGGTAGTAGAAGGCACAATATTGTTTTCCAAAGTTAGGATCATACCATTGTTCAATCAAGCGAGCACTGGTTTTACATTTGACATTGGGATAACACATGTTATTTCATATAAGGTACAATTAAATAAACCAAAGTGCACCTCCATAAGCAGGTAGGTAGCTAATACGCATTTTAAGGATGGTACCATTATACCCCATTATTTATATGCACTGTGCCATTTACTTCAACACGAGTCTAGCTCGCTGCTAAAATGATAGATAAATGGACTGCTGATGGCTATCTTGGACTGCTAAACGCGTTCGCAGCGTATATTCAGTGCAACGGCAGCAGCAACAGCCCGGCACCGCTGCAGCCGACGTCAGCTGCCGTGCCGCATATACACGGCACCACCAGCCGACATCAGCCGCCGTGTCGCCTATACACGGCACCACCAGCCGACGTCAGCTGTCGTGACGCCTATACACGGCACCACCAGCCGACGTCAGATGCCGGGCCGCCTATACACGGCACCACCAGCCGACGTCAGCTGCCGTGATGCCTATACACGGCACCACCAGCCGACGTCAGCTGCCGTGATGCCTATACACGGCACCACCAGCCAACGTCAGCTGCCGTGCCGCCTATACACGGCACCACCAGCCGACGTCAGCTGCCGTGCCGCCTATACACGGCACCACCAGCCGACGTCAGCCGCCGTGTCGCCTATACACGGCACCACCAGCCGACGTCAGCTGCCGTGCCGTCTATACACGGCACCACCAGCCGACGTCAGCTGCCGTGCCGCATATACACGGCACCACCAGCCGACATCAGCCGCCGTGTCGCCTATACACGGC
>JARBER010162553.1:0-10147 GCA_030265075.1 Balanus glandula
TCTCTCGGTGAGTTTCGCGGTCCTCTCGCGGCGCGGCTGCCCGTATTGCTGGATCCGTCAGCCGCTCTGTTCTGATATGTCGGCACCGCGCCACATATGTACACCACTGCGGACCGGCGTGCGCCACTAGTGTCTCCGCGCGGCGTTATTGTCTCACGGCGCGCCGCCAGCGTCTCCGCGCGCGGCGTTATTGTCTCACGGCGCCCACGGTCGGACGTGACGGTCGGTTCCTCTCCGCTGCAGAACGCCCCGACCCGCAGAGCCCGCCTCACGGCCCCGACAGCGGCGGCTACGGTGGAGCGCGCTAAGCCACGTAGTGGTCGAAGGAGTTGAGGTACTCCAACGCGGCGCGGTACACGAACTGGTACTGGTCCTGCGGGTGGTACCAAGGCGTCAGACGGGTACAGGGCGACACAGCGGCGGGGGTGCCTCACGGATGGGACACGGGGTACCTAGGGACCTAGGGACACGGCTGTCATACTACATAGACGCTGGCTGAACGACGCAAAGCATGGTGGATTAAGTTGACACACTGAGCAGGCCATACACCCAAAGACTAGGAACGCGTGCAGGGGCAAATTATAAAAGTAATAGCCACTCTGGTCACTACAACGTATGTTATACTGCGCTACACGACATAGCATTCCCCACACCATTCCACGGTCGTGCAACATGCATGTCACTACCAGGCAGCAGCCTACACAGACTGAACCCAAACCGTATCGGCAGATACCGTTAGCGCCGTACTTGAGTTAGTTCCCCATCCATCCCATTACCAGCGGAGTTAGTTCTCTCAACCGTCCACCAGTTATCCTCTCACCAGCGACCAGTCGTGGTTAGTGCCGGGTGTGTGTGTACCCTCCCCTCCCCCTCCGGGCCGGGGGCGCCCGCCGCTGCCCAGCGCCGTACCTACGCTCTCATCGCCGCTACGGCCGCGCTACGCCCTCGCCACCAGCGGCTCACTGCTCGATGAAATCGAACGACTGCAAGTATTTAATGGCCGACTCATAACAGAACTGGTACTCCTCCTGGAAACGGAGAGAACACGGCACGGCGCCGCTGGTGACTCGCGGGTTCCGCGGAGGCAGAGGGAGCGGGGACGCGGCCTCTGGCGTCCCGTGGAGGCAGGGAAGGTGGGGACGCGGCCTCAGGCAGAGCTGGAGATAAACTAGAGCTGCGGAGTGCTGGTCCAGCAGCGTCCCAGCGCTGGGACCAGAACTGGTCAGGGCGTGACTGAAGCTGTGACGCCGTGACTGAAGCTGTGAATTATCAGCCCATTCCATGGCCGTGACTTGGCCGTGATCACAAATTTAGGATTGTTTGCACTTCCAAACGTGAAAACTGAACACACCAGCGCCTACGTGTACAGTAGTGTGTGAAAACAACAGAGGATATTGTGTTAGTCCATCCGCATCCATAGCAGGATCAACGATGCCGACCAATGTGTCGACCGTCGTCATCGTCAATTTACTGTTGCCGTCCCATCAAACTAGACGCTTAGACAACTATGTGGACGCTTTGAGCGTTTCTGAGCGAACTATGAGGAGTTTGAGCCGGTTTGACTCCAGTTCTGCCGTCGCGGCCGGGGAAAGGGAAGCAGCGCCACACAACACAACACAGACGGGAGCAGCAGCGGAACAGCTGACACCAAGCGAGACAGGCAGGGGTTAAATGAAATGCTCACACGCGTGCAAACTAGTCAGCGAAAACAACTCAAACAAGCCGGCTATGCTGGCCGCGGGTGCGATCCAGCCCGTCACATCAACTACTAAGGGACCGCAAGACAGGCCAGGTGCGCGGCTAGACACAACACACCATTATCGACCAAAAGCGTCCTTCAACGATAACCGATCGACAGATATTGACCGCATAAGCTGCATGAACTTTGCATGCTATCTCCCTGGTAACGGTTCTTATCATGGCAGCTGCTACATTACTGTCCCTTACCGCAAACATAAAACCAACAATTCAAAACATGTAGGGAGAAATGATCTAAGATAAGAGCTAAACCTTATAACTATAATAACCACAATTCAAGGACTTGCTGACGCTCCAAACGTCAAAGTGCCCCGGCCGCCTGTGGAGATGGCGCGGCGGCCGGTTAGTTCCGTCAGCGGCCGTCGGCGGCGCTGCGGTCGCTCACCTCGGTCTGCACCATAGCTGGCCGCTGGGTGCGCAGTATCCGCACCGTGTTGAACATGTCCACCACACCCTCGAACTGCATCCGCTCCAGCGCGATGCTCAGCGCGATGAAGGCGCCGGTGCGACCCACGCCGGCACTGCGGGAACAGGACGGAGGGTAGGGGTCAACAGACGGTAACAGGGGCGACCCACGCCGGCACTGTGGGAACACGACGGAGGGGAGGGGTCAACAGACGTAACAGGGGCGACCCACGCCGGCACTGCGGGACCACGACGGAGGGTAGGGGTCAACAGACGGTAACAGGGGGGACCCACGCCGGCACTGCGGGAACAGGACGGAGGGTAGGTGTCAACAGACGGTAACAGGGGCCACCAGACAACTGGGGCGACCCACGCCGGCACTGTGGGAACACGACGGAGGGTAGGGGTCAACAGACGGTAACAGGGGCGACCCACGCCGGCACTGCGGGAACAGGACGGAGGGGAGGGGCCACCAGACAACCGGGGCGACCCACGCCGGCACTGCGGGAACAGGACGGAGGGGAGGGGTCAATAGGCGACTGTTACAGATGGTGAGATGGGGGACCCTGCCGGCACTGCGGACACACGACGGAGAGATGGGTGCGGCTGCTGCGGAATAACAGACAGTCATGACAAGACAGCAGACAGACAGTGGGGTGCCGTCTACCCCGCTACCGTCGGCACACAAACACTAGTGCTAAATGCTGCTTCGTGAACGGATGTTCCCACATAATATGTCTTTGAAGATGTTTCTAAGCGACTGAACACTGGCCATAATCACGGCGTCCCACCAGCCAGCGAGCGTAGCAGCACAGTGGTGGCGGCGGTGGCGGCGGCGGCGGCGGCGGCGGCGGCGGCGGCGTGACTACTAACCTGCAGTGCACGGTGATGGGTCCGTCCAGGCCGAACTGCACCTTCGTCTTGTGCACGTGGCCGATGAAGTCGATGAAGCTCTCACCCGACTTGGGCACACCCTGGCGGACGGCGATCAAAACACGGGTCAACACAGGTCAACATCGTGGTAGATAGCGATCAAAACACAGATCAACACCTGGCGGGCGGGCGATCAAAACACGGGTCAACACAGATCAACATCCCGCAGTACAGAATAAACCAGCACATGAAGGCGCAGCATCTCCACGGCCAGATCAAGGACACGTCACACATTCATAAAAACATCGGCAAAACACCGCGACCTGCCGCCCCTCCTGCGTCCTCAACTCTCCCCCACACGCACGTCTCCAGGGTTCAGTGACCGCCGTGTTAGCTCTCGCTCGGCTCTGATCTCGCCTCTCACCTGTTCTGGCCAGTCGGTGTACTGGAACTGCCGCACTGTGCGCAGGGTGCCGTCCCGCGCGTCCGTCACCTTGAACTCCCGCATCGTGCAGTTGCTCATGTTGAAGTCACTGATGGGCTCCACCACGCAGTACTGGTACCTGCGGCGGCCACACAAGGCGGGGAGCGGTCAGAGTCAGAGCCAGAGTCAGCGCCGGCCATACTGACTCAGTGAACAGTCTGACGGCAGCCGCCGAGAGATGACAAATCGCAACAGCCAATCACGGCGCAGCGAGATGATATTGATCGGATAACAGAAAACCTCGGGCTTCACGTACGCTCTGTAAACCCGCGGAGGCTGCCGTACTACGGAGGACTGCTCAGAATCGTCCGGCATGACGAGGACGGTCACCGTCACCACACCAACATCACTCTGTCCGCATGGGAAAAATTTCCAAGCAAGGCATAAACCTAGTCTTGCCACCACTACAGGTGATATACTAACGTCAGACTGGGTTTCGATTCGACCCCAGCCGCCCCCCAGCAGCGCACCTTGCGGATTTGTCGCTGGGCCAGTACTGGTGACACTTGTCGCGTCCCATCTCCTTCAGCTTGGTCAGCATCACGATGATGGTGGAGTTGTGCTCCCACAGCATGCGCCAGAAGTCGTCCGTGGTTTCCGCGAGCGGTCCCTGGGTCGCTGAGGAACGAACAATCGGCGCACACCGTTAGAACATAGTCAATAGCCACCCGGTAACTGTCTGTATAATCACGTCAAGAGTGTGTACCCACGCATACGACACACTTTCAAGGCCCGCAGCGAAATTTCCATCGCAAGGCACAGCGGCTCTGTATTACACCAGCTACGCATTTGACGATAAACGGCGATCAAAGACAAGTGACTCCGCTATAAACGATACCCAGCCCGCCTTTCCATCTCCCCGGCGAAGACCGCCACCCACCGATGTAGGCGTTGCGCGTGCGGTAGCCGTCGATGAAGTTGGCGTTGATGTAGTCGCTGGCCTCCTGGCCCCGCACCGGCTGCAGGCAGACCCGGGTCGACTCGAACGGCAGGATGTTGACGAAGCGGTTCTTGAACTTGTTGGCCGGCAGGTTAGCCGATACGAACCTGAAGGGCTGCGCCTTGATGTTGGCCAGCTTCTGTAGGGCGGGGAGGAGAGAGGAACTCCGTCAGGCCGTACAACGCACCACGCCGCACGTCAAACAAACAGAAGTCATCAGTTCATAGCGTCTCCTAGCACTGCCGTGTGTCTAGTGTGATTGCCACGACCTGACTGGGGCCAACAAGTATCGCAATACAGAGAGCGTCATGAGACGGTCACACATATGTCTACAGATAGAATTAACGCCAGTGACTCGACTGCCTTATTTCAACATATACCCCTGGTTAGCTATATCACACTGGCAAGGCACAGCAATCGATCTAGCTTTCTCAGAATCACGGGACGTCATCCGTCGTCACTCGTCTTGCCCTTGGGCCCCAGCCCCTCACCCAATCAGCGGACCGTGTTTGACCTTGAAATCCAGCTCCATGCCGGTGATGTCTCCCCCCCCTCCCTCCCTTCCCTCCTCTCTCGTCGCCGTGCCTGACCTTGAACTCGAGCTCCGGTCCAGTTATGTCTCCCTGTCCATCCCTCCCCTTCCTCCCTGTCCCCCTCCCCTCTCGTCCCCGCGTCTGACCTTGAACTCGAGCTCCATGCCGGTGATGTTGTCGCCGGGCCCGGTCGGCTGCAGCAGCTGGGAGATGTACGACTGCAGGTTGCGCGCCGGCACCTCCGTGTTGCCGGCCACCACCGACTCGAGCAGCGCGTCGTGGATGAAGATGTACTGCAGAGAGCAGGGAAGGCGGCGTTAGAGTGGAGGTGCCCGGAAGATGGCAGGGTCAGCGCAAACGCCCAAACGGTACTACATCGGCGGCTCCAATGGGATCGAAAACACTGAAAATACGAAACCGCCACCCGACGGTCGACACCTAAAACAATTAGCAGCACTTGAGCCTCCATGTTTCTCCCAATCATGAATTCAAATAACAGGAAGCGCGACGGTATAGCTTACTGTGTGCACGTACTGATTTGGGTTTCCTTTCCGGCCTCCACCAGTGCACCCTGTACCAGGACTGTCCGCCTCCCGCTTATCTAGTCCCTGTACCAGGACCGTCCACCTCTCCTGGTCCCTGTATCAGGACCGTCCACATATCCTGGTCCCTGTGCCAGGACCGTCCACCTTCATCTCACCTGGTCCCTGTCCCAGGACTGTCCCCCTCCCGCCTCACCTGGTCCTCTGTCTGCACCATGTAGTTGCGCTGGGCGCGCAGACACGTCACGTGACCGTACACGTCGACGGTGCCCTCGCAGCGGATCCGCTCCAGCATGCTGTCGATGGCGATGAAGCACCTGTGGAAGCGGCGGGAGGTCAGAGGGAGACGGCACGGGCGGGTCAGTGGAACCCCTATCCAGTACTGGGAGTCTAAAATCGTTCTTCACACTATTTCTCTGCAATGCGTAGTTCCTTTCAGGCAGTGTCTTAGGAATACTTCAAAGCCAGGGCGACGAGTGGACAATTCAGACTGAATATCAGCAGAAGAATGGAAAATTATACCTTAAAAAGACCGTTTTTCAGCAATGTGTACGTCTTGCTCGCAACCAAAACATTGTTTTTTTGACATATCAAAGGAAACGAATAAAAAATAATATAAAAAGTGAAAAAGGGTGGAAAGTAACCCTTTAAATTCGGAAAAGAGAGTGGCATATGTCCTTCTAGGGCGTCGCTTTATACCCAAAATCCCAAACTT
This sequence comes from Balanus glandula, assembly GCA_030265075.1. Taxonomy (NCBI): domain Eukaryota; kingdom Metazoa; phylum Arthropoda; class Thecostraca; order Balanomorpha; family Balanidae; genus Balanus; species Balanus glandula. The sequence goes on from JARBER010162553.1 coordinate 6,251, forward strand.
TAGGACACTGGCTTTAGTCAAAATCCCAGGCCCTAAGGTGGATTGATATCATCTGGTGAAAACATTAGAAACAGCAGGAATGAGTGATGCAATATAACCTATCACTTGTCACGAAAAGCCGTGTTTTGCAGATGACATGCGAAACAAATGCTGAAAAGAGCGCTGCCACTGTAAGTTACGATAAAATTAGCGATGGCACTGTGAGTTGTAAGTACTGAACTTGGTGAAATGAGCAGCGCTGCCCCTGTTACAGTGACTGACCCTGTGCGTCCGACGCCGGCGGAGCAGTGTGTGACCATGGGTCCGGCGTCTGCGGGGTTGAGCGCCTTGACGCGCCGCAGGAACAGCAGGAACGGCGTCGGGTGGTCGGGCACGCCGTGGTCCGGCCAGGCCGTGAACTGGAACTGGCGGATCTCACGCCGCTCCAGCGAGTCCGCCTGCCGGTACAGGCACAGTCACACAGTCAGGCACAAACATACGACCGGCTGTTGCCCAACACATAGACACTCAGACAGACACGGCCACATGCCGGGGTGGCCGTAAGGCGAACACCACGCAGTCAACCATGGACAGACATGGTCATGACAGTACAGTATGCCATGTAATCAAAAGTGATACAATACAAATATAGACTACAGACCAGCAGTCAGACTAATTGTAAACATGGAAAAGCACAAGAAAGATAATGTTCCAACAAAAGCTAAGCACATGATGAAAAAGTCTGAAACTTCACTATCGTCAAAGTACAATGGTCAGTGGTCACTTACCCACACCCACACATAACCCCCCCCCCCCACACACACACACCCACACCCACACACAGCCTGTCCGTACCCGCTGCAGCTGGAAGGTGCGGACCACGTAGCTGGCCAGCTCCTGGATCTCGGTCAGCGTCACGTGCACGGCGCCGTACGTCTGGGTGCCCTTGGCCGGCCAGTACTGATCACACTTGATGCGCGCCCGCTCCTCCAGCCGCGTCATCATCACGATGGTGAAGCTGCGCTGCTCCCACACCATGCGCCAGAAGTCGGCGAACGTCTCCGGCAGTGGGCCCTGGGAATCGAGGAGCGGGATGTAAAACACACCTACTCTCGACACTGACACACACACAGCGGACCCTGGGAAGAGGGAGCTCCAACTATCGCCACCAACACACAAACAGCGGATAGAAAGCCAGGGTATTGGGAAGAGGGGAGCTCCAACTATCGCCACTGACACACAAACAACGGATAGAAAGCCAGGAGCAGAGACTCAAAGAGCAAAAATCCATCTTCCCGGCCAGCTCAGCCATGTTTATTGCTGTTCTGGCACAGAAAATCAGCTTCGATTAGCTTTTCACACAACAATAATTTTAAGGTTTTCCAAAAATACTTGAGCGAAATATAACCTGGCGAATTATCATTCAGCTATGAATGCAAGAAATCCACCAACAAGAGTCGCAAGCTGAAACAAACAAACACAACACACACCCGAAGGCTTCAGTCACCACACGCCACTGAACAAAAATATCCCTTACCCGGCGTCTCCCCCTCCCCCCGCCTCCTCCCTCATGACTCTGCACCACGCACCTGAGTGGCGATGTAGGCGTTGTGCTTGCGGTAGCCGTCGCAGAAGTTGGCGTTGATGTAGTCGCTGCCGGCGTCGCCCTCGATCGGCTGCAGCCCGACGCGCGAGTGGTCGTACGCGATGACGTTGGCATAGCGGTTCTTGGGCCGGTTGATGTCCATGTTGGAGTTGACCCAGGTGAACTGCTGGCCCGTCTCGATCGACTGACGGCGGCGGCGGCGGGGAGGGGTAGTCAGAGGTAAGTTCACCAGTTCACCACAGATACAGGAGGCAGGGAGAGGACCGTCAGACCAGTCACTGGTGAATTAACCACATCTACAAGATAAGTGCAAATAAGTGATGTACAAACATTATTCACTTTAAGGTTTACGCTGGTTGCCGACTGGCTATCAAATCAAAACCACACAAAATACGTCGCCAAAACGATGCATTACTTAACTAGGCGACATATTAACACCAGCTTGCGCTGATATCCGTCCGACCGAGGAACGCGGAAAGACCAAGTCACCTAACAAGCATGGTTCAGAACATTTTCACTTTGCACCAGTCTCCACTGCCACTCCACTATCCACCAGCATCCCATTCACACTCCTTCGCACCCCACCCTCTCACACACCCCCCCCCCTCACACCCCGCCCTCACACCCTGACCTCACACACGCACAACACCCACCTCATACTCCTGCGAGAACTTGGCGTTGTCGTTGGCCTTGAGGACGTCCACGTGGTCACCCAGCACCCACCTCATACTCCTGCGAGAACTTGGCGTTGTCGTTGGCCTTGAAGGCGTCCACGTGGTCACCCAGCACCCACCTCATACTCCTGCGAGAACTTGGCGTTGTCGTTGGCCTTGAGGGCGTCCACATGGTCGCCCAGCTGCGTGATGTGGACGGGCGGGTGAGACATCATGCCGGGCGTCTGGAAGTTCTGCCGCCGGATCTCGACAGGGTCCGTCTGCGGGGGCTGCGAGGCCGGCGCTGAGCCCATGTCGCACATCAGCGGCTTCATCACGGTGGCCGGCTCCGGAGACTTCTGGAACTCACGCCGTCTGCGGGACGAGCGGAGGGGAGAGTTAGAACACGGCAGGTGACAGTCAGCTCATGGGCGGAGAGGCAGATAGGCGGAGAGGATGATAGGCGGAGAGGCTGATAGGCGGACAGGCTGATAGGCGGAGAGGCAGATAGGCGGAGAGGCCGATAGGCGGAGAGGATGATAGGCGGAGAGGAAGATAGGCGGACAGGCTGACAAGCGGACAGGCAGATAGACGGAGAGGCTGATAGCCGGACAGGGGAGAGTGAGGCGCACGAAGAGCCAGGATAACAACAGACGGGACGTGTCGAACAGAGGTAGAACAGTGTATGGGGACTGCGTCTAAGGTTACTCCACACATCATCGACACCCAGGACCATGGTTACTGATTAGCCACTCATTTGGACAGATATGGCCCCTTCAGAAATATTGCACATATTTCCACACATACGGCATCGCTCCACTGAAACATCGTTCCACTCCCGTAACCTCATTCAAAGGGCCCCACACAGCCGACCTCTCAACCCCGCCCATCCCCGTCTCTCCAGTCATCACCACAACGCCCCCCCCCCCTCCCCGACCTCTGCGGCCACCACCATCACCATCATCATCACTACGAACCTCCTGGCGGCGATGACCATGTAGAGCAAGAAGATGACGAAGAGCACGACGCCGGCCACGACGGGGCCGACCACCCAGACGAGGCTGGTCTGGCTGCGGTCGCTGTCGGGCGCCATCTCGACGGGGTCGACCGGGCCGCCGGGGCTGGGTCGCTGCGGCAGCGCGCCCGGCGGCAGTCGCTTCATGTCCAGACTGAGCGGACTCGAGTACGGACTGGACGTGAACAGCTCCTGGGGACGGCGGGAGATGGGTCAGCAGGCAGCAGCCAGCAGAGAGCAGAGAGCAGTCAGTAGTCAGTAGTCAGTAGTCAGCGGTCATCCGTCATCCGTCAGGCAGCAGATGTTAGCAGTCAGCAGGTAGCAGTCAACAGTCAGTAATCACCGGGAAGCAGTCAATAGTCACCACTCGCCAGGCAGCAGTCAGCAGGCAACCGTCAGCCAGTAGATAGCAGTAAGAAGATCGCCGGTCAGCAGTCAGGCCGGGTCATGAGCTCCTGCCCACAACCTGATAATTTTCCACGACTAACATCCCTCTACAGATTCACACAACACGTCAAACCAACCACGCAGAACTGACCGAAAGAAAACACGATCCAAACGGCGCAGCACCACGGAGCGGGCAGCCAATAGCACCAACACACTCTCATTCTCCTCTCTGCTACCCCCGGCCATCAGCTCCCCCC